>QOCX01000354.1:14030-64711 GCA_005959815.1 Sarcophaga bullata | reverse complement strand
CATCACCATGATATCTTTTTTATCCCCTTTTTATATTATTTATTATTTCATATTATATAGCAACAATGAACAGATTTCAATCGCATTTATTAATATTTATTTCTTTTCTCAGTCTGGCAAAATGACAACTGATCACATTTGTCATTCATAATATGCAATTTTACTTCATTTCTACTGAATGGCAACACAGGTTGGATTATTTTACAAAATATACACATTCATTTAATTCGTTTAACTTATAATTTCATCTACAAAGTCATTCTTCCTGAATAATGGCCCAATATTATTTAATTGGAACTTCTCGTTCCATATCTCTATAGAGTATATATATCGGGACACCCCTTTTGAGAAATGTATGTAACAGGTTAGTAAATAATAGTACAAATATAAATTGTAGTAAAAAGTAGTATTGATAGAAATAGTAGTAACTACAGATTCGAAGCACATCTCATCCCTCTTCTTTTAATACGAATTAACAATACTGAAGACGTTGTGGTTGTGATTTTATTTTGGAGGATCTTCTAAGGACGAGAGGTGGTTCCTTTTTAAAGTTTGGTGATTGTGACGCATTGGATGGACCTGAAGAATCAGCAAACAAATTCCGCTGTAGGCAGAATTTTACCTTGAGACAGTCTGATGTCTTGCGAATTCCTACGATACTGATTTCCATTTACATCTTTAATTACATAAGACCGAGGATGGATCTGTGCCTTAACTACTGCTGGTTTCCAAGAACTTTGATTTTGCGTTCTAGTGACTACTGTTTCATTGGAGAGTACTGACTTTTGCACCACGATTTGCGTAGGTGCTTTACTTATGTCTCTCATCTTTTAAATATTTTGATATTCTTTAGCTTTCTGATGAGAGGGTTGAGAGCGTTAACCAAGATTACCACGTGGCGTGTTCATCTAGTTTAGAAGTCCTAAATAGTAATCGCTGCTGTCATATGTTGATTTTTTTGTAATCTGCACTGCCCTTTCTGTCAAACCGTTTTCACTTGGGTGATACGGTGAACTCGTGCGATGATTGAATTTCCAAGTTGATAAAAAAAAGTTTAAATTCACTGCTTGAAAATTGAGGACCATTATCAATTTCTAAAGTAAGAGGGGGACCAAACGTGGAGAAAATCTCTTTAAGGAATAAAATTACATGCTTTGTAGTTATTTCGCTAAGTTTTTTAAACTTGAGGTATCCCGAGCAGCTGTCAATAAAAACAACATACTCGTCGTTATTGAAGTGAAACAGGTCGGTTGTAACTATTTCAAACCCATGGAAACTGTTTTTCACCGATATTAATTTTAGTATTTTTCCGTTTTTTAGCTACGAAAACTTTAGGGGCTTTAAAAATTATAGCTCATCCCTAAAATTCCAATATTGTTTTAACTCGATAGGCAAATTTTCTTTAGGCTTTGGCCAACCTTCCCGAATAAGCTGTATCAACTTTTGGCAGATATTATCAGCATCTGTTTCGCGCTTTAAATATTCTTACTCTTTGTCACAAATTGACAAAATTGTTTGAATTTCCCCTTCTTTATTGACTTTATTAATACAATCTCGACTGAAGGGATCTACTAAGCACATGTTGATACCTGGTTTGTATATTATAACCGGGTTGTAAGTCAACAAACTAAATCTGATGTTCAGCAGTCGCGATGGAGATGAAGGCAGAGGTTTTTTGAAAACAGATTCCAACGGCTTATGACCCGATTCAATAACAATATCTTTGCCCCTAACGTACTGGTGAAAATTTTCACATCCAAATTTTACGGCGAGTGTCTCTTTTTCTATTTGGGAATACCTTGACTGGGTCTCTGATAGGGATTTGGAAGCTACAGACTGTACTATAGCAGCACTGCACCCATGGGGTAAGGACTAGAATCAACCTGTAGTTTTACATCTTTGTTTACATCATACACTTACAAAACTGGTGGTTTGCTATTAGCTTCTTTTAATTTATCAAATGATTGTTCTTGTGTTGTATCCCAGTAAACCGAGTACGAGCATTACTCGTAACATGGTGCAGTAACATGTGAAAATTTTTTGATGAATTTACCCTTTGCAACTCATATAGTCATACTTATTTGGTGGTTTAAACCGATTAACTGCGTCTATTTTTTTTGGGTCTGTTGACAAACCTGTTTCGCTTATGACATGACCAAGGAATTTGATTTTTCTTTACTCTAATTATCATTTTTCTTTATTTAATTTCAATCCATTTGATTTAATTATATCAATAACCTGGTTTGTAGTTACACGAAGTTCATCTAAATTGTTAGCGTGTATTAAGACGCCATCTATGGCAACTTTCACGCTTGGTAAATGTGAAAAGAGTTGTTGCATAACACATTGAAAGAATTCGGGCGAGGAGAAAATTCCAAATGGTAGCCTTTTACGGGAATACCGACCCCAAGGAGTAGAGAACATTAATATTTTTTCGTTCGGCTAGTGACCAGAATTTTCCAAAATCCCATTTAATAATCAAGAACTTATAAAAAATTTGCACCTTTCAGTTGAGCGGCAAATTTTCTAGAGTAGTGGCGACATTTAATATTTTTATAAATGCTAGTGGGATCTATACAAATACTAATTTTGTTATTTCTGGACTGTACTAGTGCCATTGGTGATACTGCGGGTGTTTGTTCATTAGTAGGTTCTATTACGCCCATGTTTATCATTTTATCAAGTTCGACTTTTATGTGCTCTTTAATTTTAAATTCCACTCGCCTAGCTGGGGAAATTTCAAAACTTGGGTTTTCAATTAAGTCTATGTCGTAAACAAAATTTTTTATACACCCAAGACCTTAAAATAAGGCAAATGACACTAGATTTTTTACACGACAAAGTTTAATGCTTATTTCTTTATAAAATTTTTTTAGCTCATCAATNNNTACTTTTTGGCAAAACATTACACTGAGCACCAGTATCAAGTTTAATATCATAATTTTGCTCTCCAATAGTTAAAGTTTCTGTAAATTTCTCTTCTTTTTTCCATTATTTTTCGTAACACAACGTCACTGTCAACGTCGCTTTCTGTATCGCTGCCTTTATATTTTGTACAGATGGTGTCACTTTTAATGCCAAGAATATGTTGATACCTTAAAAAACACATAATTGGCCATTACAACACTTCAGTCAGGATTACGGTCTAGCTTCTCACACCACTTATGTTGTGTGTGTTAATACACGAGTGGCGGACATACAATTTAAAGTCGACTCCTAACGACAGATTGACGACGTTCGTTGTTGTCGCCGCCTACTAGTAGGTAGTGTGTTGGCTTATTAGACGAAAGGCCAGGGTTCGAATCCCCGGTCAGAGATCAAAAACGAAATATGAAAAAATATTTCTTCGTTTGCTTTCTCTCAGCAGATTGCTCAGTCAAGTTTTGGACTATATTTTTTTTAGTGTTTTTCCGGTTGATTAATGATAGGGTTAAATATAACTTATCATGTACGAATACAACGTCCTTAGTCTGCTGCTTTAATTTTAAGGTGCACGAATAGTCTGTAGTTTCGCTGTCCTGTTACTGAACCTTTTGAAATCGACTTCAGTTTTGCGAATTTCGATTGAGAATATATTTTTACCCATAAATTGTTGAGTTCCTGTTAATAATGAGAGAAACTAGGCCGAAATCCTGACTGAAGGGTTGTAATGGCCAATTATGTATGTATGTCTGTTAATAATTAATAAGAAAAATGTATTTTCTCATCGCCGATTTTATTCACTATTTCTCTTATTGTTGCCATCGATGAATTCAATTTTTCTTTCTTCGCGCAGAGGGACATAATAAAAGAGATTTCTCCATCGGTTATTTGAGTTTACATGGTCCTAAAAGTAATGGTAGAGACATCGAGGAGGTAACATTTATCTGATGCATCACACATATAATGTAAAAGTGTGACGCTAACTACTGATACGATCCTCAGAGGCAGATATAAATAAGTTCATTTTTTTCAATTTTTTGACTTCATATAAGGCATTTTATAAAAATGTTAAGTATTCATATACGAACTAAATTTTCATATGCAAAAGGTTGGAAATCCTTTCTTATTTAAATTATATTTGAAAAGAACAGTCTAGATTTTGTAAGAATTTAAAATGTTTGTTATAAAAAATATACTAAAACCTTTTTTCGTAAGAAGAAATCTGTAGTTTTTCTATATGAGCCTTAGAGACTAATGTCAGTAAGATTTGTTATATTTTTATGTCAGTTAGATTAGGTTTAAAACTTGTTTGAAGAAACAATATTTACATATCTTTGGCAATGCAGTTTTGTAAGTTATGCAAGGTTCAGAAGTTAGTTATTATTTAAAGCAAATTGTATAGCGCAAAAAAATGTTAAAAAAAGATTACATGCGATTATATTTTAACTATTGCCATTACCATATACAAATTGCTTCAAACTGTTGAAACGATCTTCCATTTAAAATTTAAAAAGAAAATTAATTCAATTAAATATAAGTAGTATGATACATTATTCAATAAATATTTTTTTGCTATTAATGATGATGAAACATCAGCGGTAGTAATTAATACATATCCCTTTATAAAGGGTGGGCCATTTAAAAGTTTAAATTTAAAAATAAAATAAAACAAAATCTGTTTGAACCAAATATATTTTAAATATTACTTGCCACTGCTGGTCCAACATTATCTCATTCGAACGGACTAATTTTCGTGCACTTTTAGAGTGTATGGGGTCGAATGGTAAATGTTGTACTTCAAATGCTTAATTCGCTCTGGTTTGTCAGCATAACACTTTTCTCACGCCGCCACGCAGAAAGTAGTTCAACGGTGTCAAATCGCGGCTTCTAGGCGGCCAGTTGGCATAACCATTTCGGCTAATTAAACGGCAATCAGTCGTCTGCACCATTCTGTTAAAACCAAAAATCGATCACATCAATATCATGAAGAGCGGGTACAAAAACATCACTTATCATGGTGTTATCCATTGACCGTAATAGTTGCGTCGTCCTTTTCAAAGAAATATGTGCCAATGATACATCCACTTCACAAACCGCACCAAACAGTCACTTGTATCACGTTGGGGTTTCTGAGTCCCAAATATAAAATGGCTTCATTCGAAAAGGTGTTTTATTTGGCGAAAATCAACTTCATCGTGCAGTTACTAGTTGGCCTTTCTAGCGGAGCGAAAACGAAGCGGGTCATACAGCTTAAACTCTTGAACCAATTGAGCTTTGTAAGGCATTATACCAAAATCGCTGAATTCGACGTAAACTGGCGCGTGAAATATTTAATTCTTGAAAACGATGTCTAGTTGAAGTTGAAGATTTCTCATGCTCTCAGCCACTTACTTACTTACTTAATTGGCCATAACAACCCGATTAACGGATTTCGGCCTGCCGCCAACAAATCCTTCCAGGCGCCTCTGCTTCTTGCACGCCTACGCCAGTTGGTCACACCAATCGATGACAGGGCTTCCTCGACTTGGTCCTTCCAACGGATACAAGGTCGTCCTTTCGCCGACTTCCGCAGATCCCCGCATCAAATACCCGTCTCGCCGGAGCATCCTCTCCATTCGAACAACATGGCCGAGCCAGCGCAGTCGCTGGATATTAATACGCTGCACAACGTCCATGTCGTTGAGGAGCTCATACAGCTCACTGTTGTATCGGATGCGGAAATCTTCGCAACTCGCACTGGACCGAAGATCTTACGTAGGACTTTTCTCTCGAATACTCTCAAGGCTGCTGCATCGGTGCTTAATAAGGTCCATGCCTCTGCGCCATAAAAGAAGCACGGGTAGGATGAGCGTCTTGTAGAGTATTAGTTTTGTCGCACGAGAGAGGTCTCTGTTACTCAATTGCCTATTGAGACCATAATAGCACCTGTTGGCAAGAGTGATCCTGCGCTTGATCTCCAGACTGACATCATTTTTGGTGGTAACGGCGGAGCCAAGATAAATGAATTCCTTGACTACATCAAAAGTATAGTTATCGACCGTAATCTGAGAATCAGTACGCCGCACTTCTTTACTTGTCGATAACTATACTTTGTTTTGCCCTCATTTACTGCCAGACCCATCTTCGCAGACTCCCTTTCAATAGCGCTAAATGCAGCAGTAACATCTCGCTTGGTACGCCCTATGATGTCAATGTCGTCAGCGTACGCAAGCAACTGGACACTTTTATGGAAGATAGTGCCATTGCGATGCACTCCGCCCTTCCGCAAAACACTCTCCATGACGAAGTTGAAGAGTCGCATGATAAGGATCGCCTTGTCTGAAACCTCGCACGGTATCAAAAGGTTCGGAGAGGTCCATTCCTACCTTGACGGAGCTGCAGGAATTGCTCAACGTCATTCTGCATAGCCTTATCAGCTTCGCAGGTATACCGAGCTCAGACATTGCGGCAAAAACACGATCCCTTATGGGGCTATCAAAAGCTGCCTTATAGTCGACAAAAAAGATGGTGTGTGTCAACTTGCTTTTCGTGGGTCTTTTCCAGGATTTGGCGTAGTGTGAAGATCTGGTCGATGGTGGACTTGCCAGGTCTGAAGCCGCACTGATAAGGTCCAATCAGTGTTTTGACGAGTGGTTCAGTCGTTCACACAATACGCCTGTAAGAACCTTATATGCGATAGGGAGAAGGCTTATACCCCTGTAGTTGGCGCATAACGTAGGGTCTCCCTTTTTCAGGACAGGACAGAGGACACTGAGGTTCCAATCGTTGGGCATGCTTTCCTCTAGCTATATTGCAAATAAGCTCTCAGCCACAGCTTCAATATTTTCGAGTGTACGCACTGTAAGAGCACACTAACGACTTGAAGCATCGACAATGAAACCAGTTTCTTGAACATTAGCAATAAACTTCAGTATACCAAGCATTTCCGAGTATTTGGTTTGTTTACGGAATAAATTTCCAAAACCCAATGTTGCCTAAACGCATATCCATTCGTTACATTTAGTCGAGATAATATACCAAATTTTGTGGCAGATTAGAATGACATAAGTATTGCCAGATTCGAAATAACCTGTTGTACAAATTTAAATTTAGATGAACCATCCAGTGTTATAGCTCCAAGCTTCTACAATTGTATTTTTTTTGTGGTTGACTCTTATTTTAATTCACTTTAGATTAAATTTAAAATTAAAACTCCAAATTGGCTGCAACCATACGAAGAAAAATGGATAATGACAAGAAAACGCATAAGGTAGCTTTAAGAATGAAACAATGTGCCAAAAATTCATTTTTCTCACTTTCAGGAATGCATTTTTTTGCTTTGGTATTTGATAAACAACATACCAAATTTTGTTTTTTAAAAAATAACGATGACTGCTTAGCGGGTGTTCAAAATGATCGTTCGTGAGCAAGGCTTAAAGGCTTTTACTCGACCGTAACTCAGTCATAAACAGCTGATCGTTTTTGTTATGTTATAAACGGAAATTAAATTTTGTACGTATGTTAAGTTATCTGTATTTGTAATTCCCTTTATACCGGCTATCTGTATTTTTATATTTCTTTTGTTCTTATTTTGTTCTTTCAGCTATTTTTAAGATTTCAATGTTAGTAGCTCTGATTTAGTACATCGAAAACAAGGTTGTATTTTATAAAACCTACTTTAAAAAATGATGAAAAACAAGCATAAATTTAAAGTACATATGGAAAGCAAAAGTGATAAAGTGTGCTTAATAGTTTAAGAAAAATATTTTATTCAAAAATAGTTTTTTGGAGGAAAAAAATTCATTCATGATCTTAGAATATTATTATAATTAACTTTTTTCCTGGAGAATATTGAGGTTTTGGGATTAAACTTCTTAAAAAATCGGTACAATTCTGCCGTTAACAAACATTTAAAAAGGACGTGTTTAAGTATGAAGAGTTTGAGTCAATTTTGTCCGCAGAATTTTTTAAAAAGTGTATATATGCATTTTTTTTGATGTCGGCGAGGCTACAAAGTATTTTTTTTAAATAATTTTTTTTAAAAAATTGAAAAAAAATAGTTTTTACAAAGTTTATACAAACTTTTAGAAAAAAAGTTAACATTGTGTGAATTTGGATACCTCATTTTGTATTTGAAAAATTTTATCTCAGATTCGAAATTGCCGTCCTCAAAAATCCCCGAACACTGATTTTCACACAATCGGAAGAAATTTTGAATATGATTTCAGATGCGAAATTTTAAAAATCAAAACCCCAGGAAACTGAGTTTCATGTAAAAATTTTCAAATATTGGATCCACCATTTTGATTTTTTAAAAATTTCATTCCAGATTTGAAATCAGCATTTTGCAAAGGTATTTCCGTACTCTGATTTTTATTTATTTAATAAATGTGCCATACGCCATTTTGAATTCGAAATCATCAACTTTAAAAACCCGCAACCCCGTTTTTTATACTTATTCAGTGATCCCTTACATTTAATCATTTTACTAAATAAGCTAATGCTGAAGAGAAACAACTGTTCGTAAAGACATCCAGGTGAAAAGTTGCTTCTTATAAAATATCTCTAAGAAAAGTAATTGTTTTCTGAAAAAGTCTGACGACGACGAGATCATTACGATTTTGTTCGAAAAAACTAAAATTATGCTTTTCTATAATGAAGTACCTAACAAAGTATGCAGAATATATTTAAAGGCATTATAAGGCTGTAACATTATTCTTGACCCGGAGCTACCAGAGAAACGGTCTAATAAATAGCAAAGGGTTTAAATATTGATTGCTGTAAATTTTAATATCTTTTCTATTTTATGTTATATTCTATACAGTCGTCAAAACACTTACTTGACAATAAAATTTTGCATTTACAACTCTGCACTCTGTTTTTTTAAACGTAAATACATAAAATCGATAAGAGGTTATGTTAAGATAAGCAAGACATAAAAATAATTAGTCCAAAAATAAAAACTGTTTAAACGTTTTCTTGATAAACGCTAGATCACCAATATCTTGAGTGAACATTCAGTTGTCAGTAGAAATCAATGAGTGAATTCTCTCTGAGGAAACTCGGTCTGTTTAATCAAATTCTTCATATTAAATTATATTATAAAAAATAAATTAATTTAAATTAATAGTACAAAAATGAGCTGACTAATCGAACAAGTTACTTACCTGTATCAAAACCCAATAAACTTTATCTGTATGTACAATTAAAAAGTCTTCTTCATTCGGTTTATTTTTTATAAAAAAAATTATTTCTTTTTATATATAAATCTTTAAACATTTTTAAAAGAAAATAATCTTTAGTTCTAGAAACAAACTGAAGTCCTTTCACAATTTTGGAAATCTAGTAATCGATGATGATGATGAAAGTAAAAACCCTTTCTTATATGTTACATTTCTTATTTTAGTATATTTCAACAAACGTAACAGAATGAGTGTATCTAAAAGTTGAACAACACAATTGAAAAATTAGAAAAATAACCGAGGAAGTACTATGATTCTATATTAAAGCGTTTTTCATAATTATCATATCAACAACTTAATATATTACAACAAATAATTTAAATGATTTGCTATTAGAATGAAAAAATTCTCTTTACATAAAGTAAATAAGAATCGCAACACAATAATATAAGTTTTTTGGTTTTCAGAATCTGGATCTGGATATCATTATTTAAAAAACCATTAATTACGGTTTTTCGAATTCCGATTTAACGCACCAAAATATTTAGAAAAGTATAGTCGGGTTCCTGGTTTACAAATCTTATAACGCAAAATCAGCTGATTTTGCTTTTAATGTTAAAAGCAGGTTTTAATTTTAGGTGTGAAAATATTATAATATAAACAAACGGAAACATATGTAAAGTTTTCCGATCATGTGTGGTGTTCCTTATTTCCTATGTTCTCATTCTTTTGTTACTGCACTTTGAAGAAAAAAATAGTTAATTTATCATGACAGAAATTGACAAAAACAATATCTTTTAACAATACACCATTTTCAAAAGGTCGCTCCTTTTTTTTGCTAACTCAAGTGCAATTAAATATATAACCTTTATTTAGCTGTATCGTGTAGTTTGCTTGTTCGCTTTTGCAGTTATTCAAAGTCCTGTTATTTTTTGTATTAAAATCCTATTTATTTTTTAATAAGCTTATCTAACTACGAAGCTCCAAATGACAGTTTAATTTTTTTTTATATCTAATTGCATACAAGGCATTCATCTTCAACAAATATATATATTTAATGAAAATAAAATTTTAAATCAAACTATTACTGTGTTTTTGTTTTTGGTTTTTATAAAAATAAAAGCGGCAACCGCCTATTTGTTTGAAAGCTATCATACAACTGAATGTAATCATAATTTTTTACCTCTATGTTATGTAAATAACGAGGTATGTGGATGACCACTGGTTCAACCAACTGCAAACGTAGGAGAATGCTTTTTTCGAAGAATAATCAATTATTATTTTTCTTATAGATTAAAGAAAAGTAATTGAACTTGCATTGTCATATATATTATATAAATTTCATTTTCATTATTTTAGAATCTTTTTTCATAATTTTTTATAATTCAATTTGGCAAATTGTTGAATTGAATACTACCACTAGTGAACTGAGACTCGACGCGATGATGCAAAGTCTAACTTACAGGAAAGGCTCATTCGACATTTCGGTTAAATTGAAGGGGAACCTGTCTCACCCTTATATTTCACATTGAGAGATATTGAAGATTCCTTGCCCAGATATTCAGGAAAGAAAACTCCCGATACGAAAAGGTTTATACAGAAATTTGAAGATTGTCTTCACGTGTTGAAATAGAATCAGTCACAATATTATATCTTTGCTAAGTAGTTTGCTAAGTAGTTGTTAACTGGTGCGCCGAAGACCTTAGTCAGAAGTCAGTTCTGTGTAAGAGATTGGAGTGCTTTAAATAATATTATGTGCAGCGAGTTAGGAGTAGGGCCGTCAGCAGTGTTTATGCACAAAAACTAAATGCCCGGAAAAGGTGGAATGACGAACCTTAACGACATTATTTTTATTCTCTAATGGAGATAGACAGCCTCAATTTAGATTATGCAAGTATAATTGAATATTTTGTAGAAGGTACACCAAATAGCGTGACTAGTAAGCTGATATTATACCAGGCAAAAAACAAAAAAAGCTGAAAGAGAAGCTGTATAATGTCGTTAAATTTTAATAATATAAGACCAAAAGGGGAAATGTCACTTGAGAGCGACTTGATGAAAGCAGGAAATGTTACAAGTGCGGACAGAATAGGCACTTGGCAAGATATTGCATGAGCTGGCCATACATAAACCATATGAGTGTACAACAGTTAAAATAGACAGCGAGGTCACAGACGTAAACTTAACGTCCAAATCCTGACTAAAGGAACATATTCAACGGATTATAATCGAATAAGAACATACAACGGTTTTGAGTAAAATGATTCTGGCGATAATTGACACCGGCAGCGAGAGATATGATATGATATGTACCATATCATGAGATAAGATACACATTGACGGATGTCATACTGGAGCCCAAAAAGGAAACGTTAAATGCCTTAATGGAAAGATCTTCACGACGATGGGTTGTCTAAAATTGCGAGTTGAACTAGGTGCAGTTAAGTGAGATATGGTGTTTTACATAGTCAGAGAGGGCGATATAGTGTATGTCGCCGTTATTGGCAACGACATAATAGATAGAGTGGACTTGATAATTGATTCAATGGATGTGGAATTTGGAACGAGAAATTGTACTAGAAATCTAATTAAAACGAAATCTAATTAAAAGAAGAGAATTCGAAGAATAGCACACTCGACGAATCATTTCTTTTGGTAGAGGAGGTTAACCCCAGTCTGGCATTGAAAATCAAGTAAATTGCTGAGTTAAAAGATAAATTTGTAGCTATTGTGCTAGCGATGATATCTGCTCTCGATACAATTGAGTTAAAATTGGAATTGGTAGTGGACAATTACCAACCACGCAAACCATTGTATTGTGCCGAGACATTCTAGTGACAAGCATGAAGGATATCATATGCTGATTAACAGATAATAGAAAGGACGGTGAAGGAATGGTTGAGAGAGAGCGTCATCAAGACCAGTTTTTCTGATTATTCTTCTCCAGTCGATTTAGTATCAGTTTGCTGCGCCTACAGGCTTTTAAAAGGGAAAAATATTGTAGGAGGCTAAGGCGTTTACTATATTAGACCTAAAGAACTCTTGCACGTGCCTGTAACGAGTCTTTCGGAATAAGTAATACTCCAGCTGCGTTTACATTTCAGTTATGCTCCATTATTTGGTTAGGGACGGAACGATATAGCGATATTGTCGCGTGACAAAGAGAACTGTATTTGTAACTTCCACAGAGTACTAGAAGTTGTTTCATTAAATGAACTTCAATTCTGGTGGAAACAATGTCAAATTCTGAAGCGAAGAATTCAGTTTTTTGTGTACATTATTGAGAATTATTCAATGTCTTTTTGTACAAGAAGCCAGGTAAGGAGCTAATCGTCATATCCGCTGAAATTTAAAAGGAGATAATTGATATGGTTCCCCGACAATGACACATCGCAGCCCGTAAAACTAGAGATTTGTTCGAAAGACACTTTTATATTCCGAAATTAGAGACTAAAACCGTAATTAAGGCAGAAAAGATATACAAATCGGATAGGACATTTGTGACCTATCATGAGGATCAATCAAGATCGATTGAAGTCACATCTAAAATGTAATCATATCATATTTTCGTTGTAATCAATGTGTTCACGCAAGTGTGTGGTTACAACCGACCAGGAAAAATTGAGAAAGCAGTCAGCCATTTTTAATAAGGAATAAGGAACTTGAAGAGTATTGCATAAAACAGGGTAAATAACATCCGCTAGTTGCCATGGGAATAGCAAGGGGTAACGGGCAAACAATCGTGTGATCGTATCCATGTTATCCAAAATGTTTGTTCGAGAAACCAAATCATTGGTTTATATGTACATAAAGTGTAGCAGATAATTAGGATCAGTTTTCCGAGAAGTACGCAGCAATAGTTAATGACAGTTAATGACTGGCATTGGCTTGAGGACAAGAACTGTTAGAAGTGTTTTTCATAGAGGAACTACGGGAAAAGAGAAACAAAATTTCAAATGAAGCACCAGAAAACATACTGAAAAATCAGGACATTTGATAGAAGGAGAACGCCAAGTACTGATTACTAGGTGGGCGACCTCGTAACAATCAAATGCACATATGTAATTCATACAGGGTGATGTCGAAATTGAATCACGACCTCTATGATGTGATGAAAGTTGGTGATCGTTAGGGAACGAGAAAGTACTCCACAGTCACACAGTACATGAAGCCGCCGTCAATATGGCCGCTTGTAGGATAAGTGACTGCCTCAAAGTAAGTAGCGTGATTTTATTATTACATACACAGAACTTGAACCCACCTTTGTGGAATTTGTTAGAGGCTAGCGTAAATGATTTCTTTTTTCGACGCACAGTTCGTTTTTAGTTTTTAAATCAGACAGTGAGAAACCGCGAGTAGATTTTTACATTTTGTATTATCTGATTACTTAAGAAATAATTGAAATTAGAATAAATACGTGAATTAAAAAAGTACAAATGTGCTTGATTTGAATCGCCATGCAACACTTTATTAAAGATTTGGGAAACATCTACAAAGAGTGCGGAATACTATTTTTTATCAGAGGTTTCTCTAATCACTTTAACTAGTCTGCGAGTTTGTTGTATAGCATGGTTTGCTTTTTTCTAAATTCCAATTGGTGATTTGTGGTACAACCGTCCTTATATAATAAAGGTGTTAGTTGCAACATTAATACTTTCTCTAAAAATTTCGAATAATTTTCCGACACGAGTTATTCGATATCAGCGCAATACAGTCTGTTATACATATTTATTTTCGATGGCTTGCATGACAGTTTATTTAAAGCCTTAGTTAAGTCAGTCAGTCCGTCTTATCTATTTATTATCCAATCCACTCTTGTTGTCTTTTATGAAGTTGACCAGCTGGGTACACGAGATGGTTCCACAATGTTATAATTACAGGCGTATGGTCCGAAAATAAGTCTATAGAGGTTTCTATTTGGATTACTAGAAATAGAAATCTTTACTTTAAGTCAAGGATTTTCTCAGTATCAGATTCCTAGTAAGTCACCTGTCCAGTTAAATTATAAATGCTATATTAAGCGGAAATTGCTCACTTAAAGGTCAGAGGTAAGGGTAACGGATTAAAAAAAAAAAATAAAATGTATATATTTAATGATGTGAGAAAGAGAAAGTGATAGAATTAACAGGTATGCACACAAGCACCTCTAGCATATGTGGAACTGCAGTATTTGGTGTTCCAACGGCAGTAAATAATGTTAGCCAGACGCCAATAAAATCTGAATTGAACGCCTCAATACACTCAGTGCCGGCAAAAGAAGTATTACATAAAAAGTATATCCATTCTTGAAAAGTAAGGAGAAATTTTACAAAAGCAATAATAGTGTACGTAGTTTAGACCATCCACCGAAAAAAATTAATGATTTGAAAAAAAGATATCTTATGTTAATTGCAAAGGTACCTGAAGGAAATAGATGCTCTGAAAAGACAAGGACTTGAGCTACAAAAAGGACTCTTAAACCTCAAAGGAAGAAACATCAAAAAGTAAAGCACAAAAATTATTGTTTGGTAGTCGCTGTAGACTAGTAGGTAGTGTGTTGCCTTATTGGACATAAAGCCTCGTTTCAAACTCTTGGTCAGACAACATCAAAACGAAAATATAAATCAAATATTTCTTCAACGACTCTGAGAGCAAATAAAACTGCCATGAAAAGTTTCTCAAAAATTTGTCGTTCGGAGTCGACTTTAAACGGTGGTCCCGCCACTCATACTAAAATTAACAACTACAACATAGGTGGTCTGAAAAACTAGATCAATAATTCTAACTGAAGGGTTGAAATATATTTTATTTTATAAATTATATTATAAATATAAAATTTATATTTTTCCATTACTTAATTAAGTAGGTAGTGGAACCATAATATACGCATTCTTATTTCTCATGCTTCTCTTGAAAATTCTGTTGGCATTCCCTCCTTGTTTACTTCTTCATATTCATCGTTCACAATATCAGCTAAATCATCTTCAACTTTGTAGCAAATAGGCACTTGCGATATTTATTATTCGAATCAATTCAGCAAAAACCGTGCTTTGTTATGGGAGAACGGAATGATGTCATTAACGACTATAATGCGTACCCAGTATCTCCTAAAAAATCATTTCAGTAAAATCCCCAAAATTTTTTAATTATCAAGTTATCTTATTTTTCTCATGATTTTTTTCCTCAAAGAATGCATCACTAACATGCCGACTGGTGAGTCACGACAGCTTCCAGGGACCCAAGCATTAATGTACCTTATTTGCATCAAGTGGTCGCATATCTGTTTAATAACTTCAAAATTAATTGTAAATACGTAAATATTTCACACTTGTTTACTTACCGCCATTGAATTTAAGCATAAAAGTTCTTCCGGTTATAATACAAATATTGTTCATTTGTAGAGGAATTTTATAAACGTGCCATCAATCCTGGGAATTTTGTTTTCTTATAAAATCACATTTCGGATTTTTTTTCTCTCCTCGGTAGGCACTCCAAAACGATTAGTGGGTGTTCTAGAGAACGTGATTTCTGTCAACCCTAAAGCATAGTCCTTGCCAACGCTAGGTTTATAATTTCCTTCAGTGAAGAACAACAAAATTGCCACCAATCGACAAAGAGGACTCCCTGACGCAAATACATCACTTGGCCCTAACTTTTTCTCCATAATACTTAAAACGATTTTTATAGCGCCTTTATTTAGCCGAAAACGTTTCATAAATTTTTAAACATTAAAATCGTTTAGATTAGATTAGATGCATCCCGTAATAATCTTCTCTTTATAATCATACAATAGTTGGCTTTATCGCACAATCCTCCTCCTACAGAACTGTAGCTGCTCCAGAATCCATTATTAAATTTAAAAAAACCTTGTTTAATGTACAATGATCTTAAAATTTGCTTTTCACTTTGAATTGTTTTTGTTTATTTAATTTATTTCGACTATGTACACTGCTTTGAAACTTAGCTTTTCACTTTCAATTATATTTACTTATTTATTTATCTATTTTTTTTTTTGTGTTCAACTGCTGATTAAAACTTCGAATAACTTAGTTTAAGTAAGCAACACGGTAAAGAATTACGAACGGATTACAGCATACCATCTTTATATTTTGCTTAACGTGGCTACGAGTTAATAACTACGAAAATTCGAATTCTTGCATAGGGATGTTATTTTTACATACTGTTTTCGCGCTGTCCACTTTATCCAATCAGAATGATATCTGATATAACTGTCCCGTTTACACACAAAAAGGCTTATTTGGTGTAATAAAATAACTGTCAAACCTAAAATATCAAATAGAGAGTGATGTTTAGGGAGAAGTTTGGTAAGTTAAATGCTAAAAAGAGTGAAGAATTCCATCAAGAGTTCGTTTCAATAGAAAAACACTATCATGAAAATGGAATTAATAGCCGATTTCTGCTAATCGCACAATCGGGAAGTTGGAAAATTGTAAGATAACCAACACAGATTTAGCCAAGATTTTTAACAATTTTAGAGTGAAGGTTCTTTTGATAAGTAAACACACAAAAAATGTGACAAGATTCTTATTAATTTGGTTAATTTTTGTCCTATTTCATCAAACGAATAGACTGAATGTCCCTTCACAAGAGAATGCACTTTAAAAATATCAGAACTTATTATTGTATTTTTAATGAAATTATACAATTATGAATGGTTAAACTGGAAAAAAGTACTAATAGCACATGTGCAAGTTTACCAGTTTAAAACATATAACATATGAACAATATGTTTTAAAAGGGTTATATCTCCCCTCTCCCATAAGCTTTGAATCGGTTGAAAAATGTGATTACCCAAACATTTGTATATTTTTGAAAAAAATTAAGAAAGAAAATAGTTTTTGTCAAATAATAAGTATGGAATATAAAAAATATTTTTGAGTTCCATTCAACTAAATTTATTACTTTCACCATGTAGTCTACTCGGATGTATTTTCACTGCCGCGCCATGTTATTGGATCAAGTGACTTACATAGCAATTGCAATAATTAAAATAAATAATTTGTAATATTTTATGTATGAAACTTATTTTCTTGTTAGAACGGCTTTGATAAAAGTGTTAAATTGAAGGATAGTGGCAAAGTAAATGTTCAAAAAATTCCAAAGATTTATAGTACAAAGCCTTCTACTATTATTCGAAAAATCTATAACAATAATATTAATATTACGGTTGGAGCTACAAAGATAAATGATATCTTTCTAGAACAGAATTTTATTTAAAATTTTTTGAAAGAATATATATAATGCTATCAACATTTTGTTAAAGGAGGTTAGTGATTTTCAACACAATTTTTCGCTATTATAACCCTATTTAGACTTTGCGCCGTAACAGTGAGTTTTGCTTTAAAAGTTAGCTACTGCTTATATAAAAAACAAATTTTAAAGTTTTATAATGTTGTTTTATTAACTCAGCATTAACTCTAGATTCTAGAGTATTTGGCGAAATATTATAGTTTTTACAGCTCTCCGGCTGCTATTGACGACTGACTGGAAACGCTTCTACTCGCTCTATTTATACTGCCCTCTTTTGTATCTTTCAAGCTGTTTACTTTATTCATCAAATTAATAGGATTGATATCATATTTAATTGATTGATGATCATATTTAAAATTGTTCCTTTTTCTTTGAACAACTAGATTGATTTTCAGTAACTGATATCTAAAAATTCTATTACGACGCGAAAAAATTAAAATAAATTATATGGTGCGACAGTGAAAATACACCCGAGTAACTATCTAGTGTAAGTTGTTTAGTTAGTTGAGTAGAACTCAAAAATACTTTATATTTCTAGTACCCTCCAAACTTGTTTTATTTGACAAAAACGGTCTTTTGATCTTTTCACACAAAAATTATTGATTACTCAATACCTTTTTTAAACATTCAAAGTTTTTTAGAAAGGGGAGATATTTACCTCTAAAATGGTATACTAAACATTTTGTTCTTGAGTAATATGTTTTTTTTTCATTTCTTCAAGTTTGACAATTCCTAATTGCAAAATTTAATTAAAAACTATAAAACAAGTGATCTTAAAGTGCATTCTCTTGCGAAGAGATTGACACTTCATTTGATAAAATCGGTTAAAATTTATAGTAGTTATTGTTTCAAGAGTATAACAGCTGACACATATTTTTATATATGTTGTGTTTTCAAATGTACTTTAAGTTAAAAATTTTATTCAATATGATATCCGTGCTTTTTCCAAAAAAATTGCAAGCTTGTTAAAAAGTAAAAGTCGAAAGTAGTTTTTTTGACTAAATTTGAAGCATGGACACCCATGTTAAAAACTCTGAATCTTTCAAGGCTAAAAGGCCTTATTAAATATATTGTTACGTTTTTACCTTTTACGAACGTTTGCGCTCGTAGATTGCAAATAAAAATAAATTTGTGTTTAATTTTAATTAAACTCTTTATTATTCACACAACTTTTGTGTGCCACTGTTCACAACTTGTTTTAACAACAACAAGTAAACATGTTGTTTACATTCAAACATGCTTTCTTCTTTATTGTTAGTGTATCTTGTTTACGTTCGTCCCTTCAGCGTTGTTGTTGTTTGCTGTTTATGTGTTTATCCCTTTTTCGTTGTATTGATATTGTTGTTTTTTTTAGTTTAACATTTTAATGTTAAACTATGTTACACCATTTCCATTTTCGTAACAATATAATCTACGCGTTTAATTAATTTTCTTTTAAGAATAATAAGTTATGGGTTTTCTGAGTCATTTACCTCTCTTTGGAACTTCGTCATTCGATTTTTTAATTAATTGAGAAAAATTACTTTTTTTCTCACCAAAATATCTACGTATGTTGGGGAAGGCAGTGTCCGAGTTAAGTTTTGGCTAAGTGATATGTAACAAAAATAATTAAATTCGAGATCCGGTGATTTCCACGAATCGAAACATTGCGACAAGAAAAATACATTAGCGCAATTCACAATCTTGGGCAAATGGTCTGGCATCATGGCATTTGCAAATGTTGGGTATTTTTTTACATACACTAACAAAATCACACAAATACCCTTGCCACGGTGTGGCAAATATCCCACACTAAAAACCATATTTATATTTTGCCATATTAAGCTAGTGAACAGCTGATCGTAAAAATAAAAACATTGAAAAATAAAGTTACTACAAAATGGAAACGTTCAACAAACAAAAACGAATTAAACGTGAAAAGCCAAATAAAAAATGGACAGAGGACAAAATCAAGACTCTATTATCTGTTCTTTTAAGCTTCCCTTCGATATATTTTCATATATTTTATTATTTTAAACTGCACTTGAAATAAAGTAAAAGTAATTTTTTTTTGATAATCAGCTGTGTGTTAAGTAGTTTGCAATAAATGTTGCAAAATTATACAAAAAAACCGCTCACAATTAAGGGCAAATATTTATAATGGTATAAATTTACCATCTAAATGCCCAAGATTGTGGATTGCGCTATTAAAACCATAGAAATCAAACTTAAACTCTTCACTACGAATGCCTTATTTGATACAGACGGCAGATATAAACCTTCCCAAATTTTTTTTTTCTGCGTTGCTAAAAGCAAATAAAAATTTTGAAAAAAAAATTAGTTATTGACAATAGCGAATGGATCTTACTATTTCACCTGGTGGTCGGTAATTGCGTAGATTGTCAATTTCTTTTTGTATTGACTTCCATAAATTCAAATTAACTAAAAACAGCGTAGAGCATCTGAAAACATAAACGTTTCACCTCGGGAATCTTATGGGTATGCAACATATTACAAAGTTCTGGTAATGACAGATCTAATATTGATATCGAATTGGCTATTTAAAACTTTTTTAAAAAAAAACCAATCCCATCTAATTATCAAATTCACCCAGTGTTTTTCAGTGTAATAAATTCAATTCCTTCAGGCGGAGTAGTCAGACAATACAACGTTTTGCAAATCTATATATTTTTATAATATGTTTCTCTTTTATCACTTATTCTTGATTCTTTTTCAGATATAATCGGCTTATCAGCTTAAATAAAACCGCTGGCATACGGGCCCAGACTTAGGAATCATGAAATAAGTTAAATTTTCAATAAAGTGCGATTTCCGGAATAGAAAAGTAATAACGTCGGGGGTCTCATTCTAATCAAATCGCTGTGCTTCCAAAATCAGGACAATTCAAAGTAGTAGATGACAAGAATTACAATAATAAAATAATCGACTCGTACAGTGTTACGTCACTAAATGTGGAAGAAAATGGAGGCTACATTTCAAAAATTATTAAAACTATATTGCTAAACAAAAAGTGGCATTGGCACGACTTAAAGGCGTAGTTCAATACTCAAACGAATAGAAATAAGCGCCACAGTGGGAGAAAATCTTTCGGCTATCCTATTATTGCCTAGCTTGACAGATTTGTTTAAAGTATTTTATTACGCATTGAAGTTCTTCTTTTTTAAATTTTATACGAAGATCAATCCGAAGTAAAGATGAACAGAGAGTAAAAAAATTAATATCTTGTAAAGCAGAGGCAAAATAAGGTAAACCGGAAGTATTTAAATGTACTGCAAATGGCAGATTTGATAATTTCATTAAAAATTGCGAAAAAGCCACGTTTCACAATAACAAGCGACTTTTTATCACGCAAGTGAAAAACAAATATCAAGCATTGACGCACTGCCTTCTTCTCAATCACAAATGAAAACTAAGGGGGGCGCCTATACCTCAAACAAATTTTAACGGAGAAGAACATTTTTACCACACTAATACCTATATATGCGTATATATAAGTGTATATGTATAGTAATGGATATATGTATGTAGTACTATATATATGTATATATATATATATATATATATATATAATAGAATAGATTTAAAAAGTGAATAATTATTTTCAGTTTTATTTTTTGTTTAAAAAGATTTTCCTATTAAAGCAAATTGCAAATAAAATTAAATTTCGAATTATTCTTTGGGGGGGATTATTGTAGGGACGAATTTTCTTTCTGTCGTGTAGGCGACAATCGAATTTCTTTGTCAGCTCGACGTAGGTTATTTTTAAAAAAAATTTCTGGCAACACTGCCGGAACGTAAAGCAACTACTAAAGAAAAGTTAAGTGGGAAAGCCGAGTGGTACACGAAGTAGTCCTACGTTAAAACACAAGAATGGATAGCAATAGGTTTTTGTGTTAACTAAGTAAAGGCAATTGGTTTTTAAAAAAGGGGTGCAAAAATAAAAATAATTTAGGGAGTATCCTGATATTGAAGCTTACGTAGTGCATGTATTGGAAGTTGGTTTATATTTTTATTCTTAGAGTTTTACGATATGACCGAGCTTTAGTTTCACCTTCCCCATGGGAAAACTGTCGAGGATTTTTTCTCTCCCATTAAGAACATACTAAGTGGGAAGGAATGCCTTTGATCGGACGATTTTGTTCCACTACAATAAACTTCAACTTCAAAATCTGAAAAGCTTAAATGAAAATAATTATTACGCCTTAATAACGCTCTAAATAATTTACTACAGACATTGTTTGCGTACTTTTCTGCTCTTGATTATAAGTTTGGAGAGTGTATCCGCCTAATATTACATTCCTGGTGCCGAAAGCGGAAATATTTGTTATCAGAATATCATTCGAATGAGCCATATGAGTTAAGAGAATGAAATACCACGTAAGATAGCGTTATTCATATATTCTTATAAATATATTATATATAAATTATATATTATTTATATCATATTTATATACATTAATATTATATTATTTATATATATATATATATAATTATATATATATATTATATATATATTATTATATTATATATTAATATATTATTATATATATTATTATATATATTATATATATATATATTATAATATATATATATATATATATATTATATATATAAATATATTATATAATATAATATATATATATATAATATATATATATACATACATAATTGGCCATTACAACTCTTCAGTCAGATACGGCTAGCTTCTCACACCACTTATGTTGTGTGGTTAATTTTATACATGAGTGAGGGGACCTACAGTTTAAACGTCGACTCCGAACGACAGATTTTTGAAGAACATTTCATGGCAATTTTATTTACCTCAGAGTCTTCCAGAAATCTGCTGAGAAGAAGCCGTCGAAGAAGAAATATATTTTTTTCCATATTTCTTTTTTTTGATTGTCTGACCCGGGATTCTAACCCTGGCCTTTCGTCTAATAAGCCAACACACTACCTTACTAGACTACGGCGACTTCAATATATATATATATATATTATATTATAATTCGGAGGCACGTTCGAAACTGTAGCTTCTTCATAATGTGTCCAAACTACTCCAAACACTGTACGCGCCCCTGATCTCAACATTATTGAGCATGTTTGGGCAAAACTTGCCCCTAAGCTCTATAAATCCAGTATCAGCACAAGGAATTAGCGAGAATGGAACAATATAACCCCGGAATTTTTTGCTAATCTCGTACAGTAGATGCCTTAACGTTTAGACAGTAATAAAAGCAAAAGGTTTTGGTTCCTAGAGTTAAAACAGCGCTATTATTAGGCTGTCTAATTAATGTTTTAAATTTTTTTATTAAATATTTAAAAAAATGCTAAGTTTATATTATATTAGAAAGCTTTTCTAATTATCTATAAATCAGCATAATTCTTTTTTTGGATTAGTGAAGTAGGGAAATCCTCATTTGAATAATCTCATCCTAGTGTCCAATTATACGTTTGAACCACTGTACGTATTAAAGAAACTAATATATTTACTAGAATTTAAGGTATTTCGCTATTTGTTCTTTCAAAATTAAAGTTCAAAGTCAAATTTTTGGACGAATAATTTTGGATATTTTTCATATAAGAATCCGATACAATTAAGTTGCCGGGCTATACATCAAATAATGGATCAAACTCGTTTTTTTTTTTTTGTTATTGTGTTGGTAAAAAATACACACATTGATTGGACCACTTGAGTTTGAAGAATATCAAAATACTTTTGATTTTTACTACCTGCTTATACATGTTCCTTTATTCTCCACAGCAACAATACTATGAAGTTTGAATGATCAATTGATGTGCTAAACAAAACAAATATTACCAACACATATGCAAACTTTATCAGTTAAATATACCAATAAACAAAAATGTCCCGTTATAAGTAACGGTATACGAAAAAAAAGGAAGAAAATATGATGTGTATGCCTTGAACAGGAATCATATTACGATCATCCTCGTGCTTAATTTATGATTCCGCACATTTTCCCAGTTTTGTTTTTGTGATTTTAATTAGTCGATTTGTAAGCATTTGAAAGAGTCTTTTTGTAGTCCTTTTTTGAGCACTAAACTGATAAATCAGTTTTTGGTGATTTTGACTCATTTTGGTGATTTTGGTAAAAAAAGATCTTCCAATTGCTAGCTGGGATTTGAAGTGTCACCATACGCCATTATACACATTTTTTCATATGTTTTTAAAAAGTTTGACTGTTTTCGTGCTATCAGTTCATGTAAATTTATTGACTGCAGCCTACCATTAACATTACAAATTATATTGTTCGCACAAATAATCAACAGATTCACTTTTTTCCGTAGTATATTTAATTTTTGTTTGCTTAAAAATCAATTTATGAATACTCATCTTATATTATATATTATTATACACAAAACAGCATAACACTGAGCATTCACAAACAAAAAGTGTATTCAATACAACGTACACATACACATACACTCCAGAAAACGATAAAACTGCCTATCAGTAATAAAAAATTCCCTAAATGAACTGAGAACTCTTTTGAAAAAAAATTCCAATAATATGCACAACTCTGTTACCGACTTCAAGAATCTTTGCTGGTTAACCTAAAAAGCAGTAAACACTTTTAGTATGTTCTAAAGACACTACCGGAATATTGCTTTTTATGATCTAACGCTCAGGGTATATCCCCTACACATGCAGTGAATTGTGTTGGATTTAGGAAAATAATTTAGGGAAAGAGGGAGTAGTATTTATGGACATTTAACTCAGTTGTAAGTAACAAGAAAAACTGTTGCGGATAAAACATTCCAACCGAAGAACAAATTTTCCCTGCAATGAGTTTCACTGGAACAATAGGGCTCCCCCGATTGTAGCTCTGTGAGAAAGAATCTGTTGTAGAAGTGATAGAGCAGTGAGAGACGAGAATCATTTTGTCGATGCTCTACAGGAGCATATTCGCCCATTCCTATACGTGGTCGAGAAGGTCATATCTGAGCGAGTCATTCATATTAAGTCTTTTACTTTTAAAAGGGCTCAGTATGTAATCAAAACGATCTGAATGACAAATATTTATGTCATCCTTAAAAGTTGATAGAACTAGAAGTCAGAAAACTAAATTTGGTTCCGAGCCCAGATGAGATGATTCTGAAATACCAAATTCTGTAACAGAAAGATGTTTGTTAATTATTTAATGGCTAGTACTATATCTTCACCATAAGCAATTCGTTATAGGCTAGATAATTGATTATAGGATAAATATTGACATTTGAGCGATGGGTTCAACATATTTTGCCAAAACCTGGAGAATCCATTTACAATTAGAAACGATATATGAAAAATAATAGCTGCGTTGAATCAGGACAAATTCAGTGGTTAATACAATATTTTTTGATGACAGGTATTTCTTCTCTTTTACTGGCCGAGAAAATAGTTGAAAATTGCTAATGTTTTCACGGAGATATTGCACTGAATTTTATTAATAAAATGTTTACTATATTACTACATATATATATATATATATATATATATATATATATATTGTTTTTTAATTCCTTATAAATAATTTTTAATTTAAAACTCGCGCGTGAGTTAGCCGTTACCATCAAAATATTCTATCAGCTTATTCTATAATAAATAACTAAGTGAAACTAGCAACTTTAGATTCACTTTATCTCATGCCAAAACAGTTGCCATGGTTCACAGAAATATTTACTTGAGACCATTAATGCTAAAGCATGACTCATACTTTTATGAAAGCGGATAATATTTCTTCCAACTTAAAACAATCAGACATAGAAATATTGTAGCTAACGAGTCCTTTTTAAGTAATGTTATCTTAAAATTGTACTAAGATTACATATAAGAGAAATGGTAAAAATTTATTTTTGGTTTTATTTTTCTTCTGTACCCAACTTAAAGCAAATCTGCTCAGAGTTAAAATGGATCGTTTTATTTATTTGTAAATACACACAATTGGCTTCAATGCGTTTGACAAAAATATTTACAGTCCATGATTATTTTATTGAAAGAAAAAAAAAATGAAAAAAAATATAAAAAAAATTTACATTATAAAGATATTTGAAAATTTTAGAAATGGTCCACAACTTTAACGCAGTACTCCTGTTAAAGAATTATATATTTTTCAGTTATCAAGTATAATGTTTATTCATGTATGTATATTTCTAGTTTATGTATCCAAAGGAATTCTTTAACTTATTACAAATGCACATATGTATGTCACACATAATTAATTTTTAAATTGCACAGATTTACACATGTTTTTATTTATTTATTTTTTTTTTCTTTTCAATAATTAAATGTAACAAATATTATTTTCTTGTATCTTTCTTGTTTTTATTTAAAAAAAAAAAAATTTGTTCATATTGGTTTAATTTTCTTAATTTTGACTATTCCGCATAGTTTCGGGTTGTTGTTCAAAATTTCCGATAGCAATCCAACTTGATTTGTGGACAATGTATAACTGCTGAACTTTGAATTTTGTAAGAAATAATCACAGGCTCTCACATTAGTCCTTTTAACATATGATATAGAAAAGAGAAATAGAAACATGCGCAATTGTAATAAAAGAGAAGTCCTGAAATATATTTAAGTTTCATGCTATAAATTTATACATCATGTTACGTCTAAAAAGATTCAACACATGCGCTATTTTTTATTTTCGAAAACATACATATTCATTCATAATAGTTTTCATATTTCTGCATTGTAATTGCTACTTAGATGTAAACCATTCATTTATTTCAATCCATATAACATATACACATATATATATATGTAGATATGGAGTATCTGATAAACAATTGAAACTTTTTCAAAAATTTATTTTTTTTAATCGGACGAAAATTTAAAATAATTCTTAAGAAATTTGTGAAATATTTATGCTTATTAATATGCGCTGTTATTAACACTTATGTACGCATTTTAAGAATGTAAAAAAAAACTCCAAAATCAAAAATATAAAAAAATTAAATTTGTAAAAACAATGGAAACTTTTATAATTCTGCATGAAATAGACTGCGAATGAATGGCTAAAAACAAAATTAATAAAAGGACATCATGATTATAATCATTTAGGGCCATTTTTTGAGTGCAAGATTAACGATTAAGTTACTTTAATCTACGTAATCAGTTTTTGAGTTTACTTAATCTTACAATTAATCTTAATCTTTAACTCACCAACGTTGGTTGGTAACTATCGAAAGTAGTTGACAAATTTATTAAAAAAGAAAACTTTTAAGTGAGAGAAAGCCGAATAAAACAAATAAATAAGTAATTATGAATTATATAAAAACCCAATTGGACAATAGGTATTCTTAATATATTTATATTTATCAAAAATTATTTTTTACTTAAAAATCAATCGTATTCATCTGCTTTTGTTCTATACAAAGCAAATTTTTGTGAAAAGCGTTGCCATTTTTGCTTATAAATGTGGCAAACTCAGTTAACTTAAGATTAAATTTAACCGGAAATTACCTTTAACTTGAGTTTAATCTCGCACTCAAAAAATGGCCTTTAATGTTTTATTCTTTTTCAATAATTGTTTTTTAATATTTCTGCACAGTCAATGTTTTTCCTGTATTGAATACTTAATATTTAATACAGATCAGAGAAAAATTCTTATCTTCCGTGGGTCAAACTCTTGAGGTGGTGCGCATACATATATAAAAAAATTAAACAGTGTGGTGTAATTGTTTTAATTAATTTAAGTAGTTTCGGTACATTATTTACTCTCATAAACCATACTTAAAAAAAATTGTAACGCAAACAAAAATCATTAGATTGCTAATTGTTGACAGAAATGTGAGATCGACTCAAACAGAAGTATATCTTCTGATCAACAAACAGATGACGATCTTCACACAATTTTCTATTGATTGGGTATGGCAAGGAAATTTTCCAAATTGATTGAAATTTTCAAAAAAAAATCGGTTTGACATATAAGAAAATATTTTATAGTAATTCATCGCAGTCAAGCCTATATTTTCTGCATGTGCGAAGAATGAATTCTTGTTTATAGATTGTGGAGGCAACACTTCTCTGCTCGACACCAAATTCGTTCTCCGTCCTCTCCTGAAAAAGAGATTTTCTATGATATGTGCCAAGTGATTGTTCATGGCGCCAAAATTGTCGTAAATAATTAGCAGTGCTGGCGACTTTCGTCCTAAATCTATACTAAAAATACTCGCATCTGAACTACCCTTGAGACCACTATTAATGGTATGGGTTTCCCCACAAGTAATAATTGTGGAAACCAAAATCGCCAGTGGAAAGATGTTTATATCTTAACTGGCTCTTGAAGTACCAAAGAGGTTTCGGGGTGGTGCAAATAAACGTAGGCCTCTATCTTGTCAAACCTCAGGAGAACGTGGACTTAATACAAAACCCCTGGTTCGAGAGATTGTGATAAAATTGATGATAAGCATACGAGGTTTTCACTCTGTGGAGTCAGGATAAGGTGCGAACATGTATCCGGATTAAGAACAAACGGAATTTGATATATATATGTTTCTTTTTCAGTGATGGTGATGCGATGATAGCCAAGTAAGTAGTGAATTCGCTTATTAAACCTGAGGCCACGGTTCAAAGCCCGGGTCAGAAATCCCCAGCAAAACAAAAATATTTCTGCTTCAACATCCTACCAGAAGATTATTTGCTAAAACTCTGAGTAATTACAAACTTGCCATGTAAAGCTTTTCAAAAATCTGTCGGTCGATCCTGCCACTATAAGAGCAATTGAGAGGATACTAGACGTGCATTCAAGCCGAAGTCAGAGTTATGAATGTAAGTACTGAGTAAATTTTTGACGTTTTACTACTCATATATTTATTTGCAACAGGAACTGTACGCCTTTGTTTGTAGCTAGGAATAGAAGTAGGCAATTATCGCGAATCTTTTCAGGAAGTCTATGGGGATGAGTTCAGTTGAGAGAGTTAAGTGGTGAAAATCACCAAATAGAATAAGCGACCTAGTTATCCGCTTCTTAGAAGATAGTTTTGAGCCCGCTTGTCGATTGGTTCATCCAGGTAGACGGGAACAGCCAAAACGCTGAACGATGGAAATTTGTAGAGAACGGACTTTATATTGAAATGGGTGACCTAATGGGTAGTTTTCTAGCCTATTAGCGTGACTCTCGTGTGTTACACCGCATCGTGCATTATCTCGTAATAATTATAATGTTATTCCAATAAATTAATACATAACTAACCGAAATACTAAGGCAGAAGTTTTAAGAGAAGCACTAGAACTGATGAGTTTGAAGAAGTTCAGTGATTTGAATGGTGAGGTGAAATCCTTATCAGAGTAGTTACCTATTGGACAATATGAGCATAAAGATATATATTGTTACGAAAATGAAAATGGTGTACAAAAACAAAAACAACGGACTTGTTTGCCTGATTAACAAATGAACAAAAATAAAACAACAACATCAATATAACGAAAAAGGGATAAACAAGTAAACGACAAGCAACAACAACACTGTAGGGAAAGTATAAACAAATGTAAACAACATGTTTACATTCTTAGAATTCTCGTGAAAGCGAAGACCAGAACCTTCACCTACGAGAACTTTCATCAGACTGTTTACGTCGCTATATAAAAGGCAAGGCAAAGCATGAAAAGTCGGAGTAGGAGTTCAGTCAGTCTTGTCTGAAGACGCGTTGCGTGTGATGTAAAGCAATCGAGTTTTGAAGATCCCCGTTACAAAAACCTACAGAACAATAGTGTCGTAATTGTTATTGTTTATCGCAAAGGGCGTAAACAAGGGAATAACAAATAAAGCAATTGTTGTTGTTAAAACAATTTGTGAACAGTGGCACACAAAAGTTGTGTGAATAATAAAGAGTTTAATTAAAATTAAACAGAAATTTATTTTTATTTTTATTTGCAATCTATGAGCTCATATTTCAAATGTTTTTAAAAGGTAAAAGCGTAACAATATAAACAAATAGACGATAAACAACCGCTGACAGAAAACTGCCAAGTTTAGAATACATGCGTTTATATACAGACGGTTATATTAACGGCAGAAGAGAAAAAGCCAAGACAACAATCTAAGAGGTTTCTGCTCAACTTAGGCTAATTTCTAGGTTTGAGGGCAGCTAAAAGCAGATTAATTATGCCAATACAACATGAAATAATAATAAAATAAAAGCTTAGAACACTTCTGTAACTGAAGGGAAACAAACAATTGTAAAATTAAAACATAAAAAACAATCCATGTAAAAAAAGGTAAAATTTAATATAAAAGGTTTTCTATTCATATTTTATATGAGATTTTGTTTGATAAGCCCGTTTACCAAATATATTTTTTTATGAATACAATAATAAATTTGTGAAATGAATAATTTCTCGCTTTGCAGAGCTCATTTTATAAATAAATTAATTGGATTACATATTAAAAAAAATAATTGAATATTTTCAAAATTTTTGAAATTTTGGATAAAATACATATTCCACTATTAACGAGAAGTATTTATATGCGGTTTTTATATACATTTGTGATTTTATTTTTGCATACGTAAAAAACTCGATAGTGGCACTACTAAAAAATGTATTTTTTTTAACCAATTTCCAATTACAACTTCCTGCCTAACCTAATATGTATATATCCTCTAATACGTAGCAAATAATGTTTTGGAATTTAGCACATTTTAAAACAATAAAGTATATCAGTTCCGGTTAAGTATTTGATGGTGTATACTATAAAGTGACATGAAGGCTTAGGCCGAGTGATTCTGTCAACTTTTCCTTTTTTTTAATAACTTGCCCTCATCACACGGCTACGAATCTGTCCGACCAATAGTTAGACATCCATGCAATGACTGGCAACAAGTTCTTCGTCATAGTAGTATTGTTTATTACTCATACAAGATATATATTTTGCTGCTGTCTGTTTGGCTTATTTACTTATTTTCATATAGTTTACATTTAATCGCGGAGTCAATATGTTGCGCAAATTTTCGGTCCACTAATTGGAAATAGTGTTGACTAATTTTGATTCATGACTCATTTCCATGAGTTATATGTTTAAACTCAAAACAACTTGAATGATATAGTAAAGTCTCTGAAGTATTCAAGTTGTAAAATCTTGAACTACTATAAGCACATTAAAAAGAGGAACACAACAGCTTTCAGATTCAAACAAGAAACATAATATTTCAATATACAAGTAAGGACAAAAGATAAATTGGTTCCTAATGTTGATTATTTAAGAACAGATTCCTTAGATTTGACCTAATTAATGGTATTAAATAGGTTTGTTTTTTTAGTTCATGTAACCCTTCAATACACTACAATACCCCCTACTTAATGTACATATATCAACCCTTTACTTCTTATTGCTAGGGCTTAATTAAATCTTTCAGATCGCGAATTACCTATGTACTTCCACATACACAAACAAACGTTAACGTCGAGGAAATCCTTGCGAAATATTTAAATAATAAGTAGAAGTTCATTGGCACTTGAAACAATAAATAAATAATTTTACTTTCATAGTTTTTTTTTTCGAATATTAAAAATTATTTCAGTGTAACACTAAACCACATTATGTTCCATAAGCATTTTAATTTGACCAAGGGCATTAACATTTAAATGATTAACAGAACCAAGTCTTTTTGTTATACAACAATAAAGTACTGTATCGATCTGATCAAGCAGAATCGATGTCATTGGTTTATGATTGCTCAATAATTTCAAGAGTTCAGTTTTTTATACTTTTTCGTTTCCTTTTGCTTACTTTTGCTGAAGTTTTTTTCCTTTGTTTTAGAGTACTGAGGTTTGCTGCAGTAGGCTAGATATTAAGAATCAAAATTTTTGTAAATTTAGTTTAAGACCAATCTCAAATAATAAAGTCTTATTAAAAAATTAAAATTATAAAAATTAAAAAAGTGCATTTTTAATAATCATACATCGCGCAACAGATTCTGTTTACGTCTGTTTATATGTTATTGTCAATAACATTAACGGTATTATTTTCAACAAATTATCATCTGCTTGCTTACATTATTGTTGTTAATTTCCATTAAGTTATTATTTTGAATTTTCTGTATCGTCAAATTCCTGGAAACATAATGTTATTTGATTTGAGTCTTTTCCAAATAGCGCTATTAGTAGTTTTAACAATGCAACACGTTTTACTATTTTGCTTGGATCCATGAAACTTTCCCTTGCTTAGTGTAATCTTTTCCCATAACTGTGTCATTAATAAATTAATAAAAATGCACTTTTCGTCGATGCATTATAATACTTCTCCTGGTTTGCTTGTTGTTTTTCTACATGATTACTAACGGCAATTTTACTTTGACATTTGGCATTTCGTTTCTCATTTAACAGATCTTATACTTAATATTATATAAGCTGGGAAAACACCTATAGTCCCATGAATCATATTACGGTAATCTAATAAAAATCTATTTAAAACGTTGTTAAATTCAGATAATTGTTCGTTGTGCGTGTTGGACGAGAGAGTAAACATGAGTCATACTTTTTACGACATCTTCTAAGTCCTTACTTTGATTTGGCCACGAGCAGCACTCTCTACACATGGTTTCCTTTTAAATATACCCTTATGGGAAATATATAAAAAATTTACTGTGGCTTCCTACGCTTCAGGCAGGAACTATTATTCGGTATCCCCAACACAAACAGCCACTTTCATCGTAAATTTCTAATCTTCTTCTAAAATAAGGCAATAAATCTGCGTCCTCGTATATTTTTGGGCAACCGCCAACTATAAATTTTCTAACCTTTTGCAATAAAGCATCTTTTCCTGTCTCTTCTTTAATAGCCTCAAAATTAAGAATACGCATTTTTCTGCATTTTTCAAAATAGTTTAGAAATATATGAGAAGGCGATTCAGGTTCTGTATTAGTATTTGAAACATTTGAATTTGGTGAGAGCTAATCCGATACATTATCTTTTGAAGGTACACTTTCCACATCAAATTGATAGCCCGCCAGTATTAATGAAATGCATTGCACACGGTTTGATGTCATTGCCGGAATACCTTTCTTAGGACCAAAAATATATTTCAGTTGTTTATTGTTTGTCACTAAAGTGAATTTTCTACCAAACAGATATTGATGAAATTTAGTTACACCAAATTGAATAGATCTCAATTGATTTGTGCGTATTTACGTTCTGTCTCAATAAATAATCGAGAAGCAAACTCAATTGGTTCTATACCCTTCTCTTCTACCCGGGATAAAATCGTCCCTACTCCTATAGGACTAGCAAACCACCATTAACTTAGTTTTCAAATTTTGATTAAAATGAGTTAAACAATGTTCAGATGCTAGGCCTTTCTTTATTTTTTAAAAAGCATAAAGACAATCTTGAGACTAAAGAAATTTATCATTATCCTTTAGCAATTTATATAATGAACCACACACTGTGGACACATCCGGTAGAAACCTTCTATAAGCATTAATTATTCCCAATAGCGACTAAAGTTCCCTTACGTTTGTTGGTTGCCCTTAAGTCATTTATTTCCTTAACTTTTTGAAAATCCATATGTAATCCCTTTTCATTGACAACATGTCCTAAGTATCTTATCTGTGTACACTAAAATTCAGATTTTAGATCAGATAATTTAAAACCAAAATTAGACAACACAGAAATATGTTTTTCTAATGTTTCTAATTGTGACTTTCTATCTGGTGCAGTAATCAAAATATCATCAAGGAACACTACTACTCCCTTAATCTTCATCAAAAGTGAATCCATGATATTTTGAAAAACGGCTGGGACCGAAGCCAATCCATAAATTAAACGAGTATACAGAAATAAGCCTTTTGAAGTTGAAAAAGTCGTCCAATAATATCAGTTGATAAGCTGTGTTTAAATCTAACTTTTTAAATTGTTGACCACCTTGAAGCTTTGCAAACATTTTCTCTCTGTATGTTTAATTGTGGATTTAAAGTTACTTTTGGACGTATCTTGTTCTTTGCTTATCTTTACACTGAACTTATGCAGCTTGTTGTTGGTAGCCCATTAGCCCTTAATTTTGAGTTTCGAGAGATCTAGTAAAACATTGCCAGACTCAATACTAAGAAAGCTCCTGACACAATTAGTAATTGAATTCTTAAAGAGCTGACCTAGATAACATTTATTACTGTTCTTTTATACATTTTTAATACTGTTTTGCGACTTGAGTATTACCCTTGTAGCTAGAAGATTGTTTTAGTTAAGATAATACCTAAGCCAGATAAGAATCTCACAAAAGCGAAGTCATATAAACCTGTAAGCTTTTCACAAACAGTATACAAGATGTTTAAAAAACTGCTAACGTATAAACTAACGTTAATTCTAAATATAAAAAAGCTGCAGTTTCTATCGCCACTTTAAGTATATTTTTACGATTACTTGTACAATTCTAGACGAAGGCATAACCTGTACCTGGCAGTGAATGGGTTTAAGTAACGATATATTTTTGGGTTTTTAAGATTTGAAACCTCATCGTTATTCCAAATTCTTTAAAGATTCCATAAGTGAACTGCCAAAAAATTTAATTGCTAATTGCTAAATTTCTGCAAAATGTTTATTAGGTCTTTTTATAAAAGAACCTTAAACCGTTATTTCTTACATAAAAAGGTGCAAAATCTCTACAAATTTTCTATGTTAGAATTAGTAGCAGTCTTAGTCTTAGTCTTATACAATAATAATTTTTCTTCCATGGAAAATTGAGATTTAAGTAGTCAGTATATTTGATAAAATGTTATACTAAGTTGTCTCCTCTTTACATTTATGTGTGCCTTCCACATCAAGATGAAATCCAAATTACCACATTGTCACTAGAAAATTCACTCCCGTTTGGGAATATTGGAAAGCAATTTTTTATTGTTGCGAAAGTAATGCGTCTAGATTTTTGAATGTTGATTTACATTTTCACTTAGCTAGGCAATGAGAAAAATTATTAAGTTGTTGTATGTATCTTAAAGCTACTGATGAACTTCATAATAGTTTGGTGCTAGATCATTTAATGCTGGCATAATATTAATAATATGCATTAAATTAAGTAAAAAGGAATTTCGTCAAAATTAATGATACCCTTTGCGGTGTCTTAAATGATTCTTTCGCATAAGATTTTTCTGACCTAAGTAAAATTTTTTAAATTTAGTACACAGTCCTTAACGACCAAATGAAATATGAATGCTAAGTTTCTTCCAAAATGGCTACGGTCAGCATGCACCAAATTTCCGATAATTTTCAAGAATAGATTCTGCTTTGTAATTTTGTTTTAACAAGAATGCGGAGATAGACGGTGCTAATTCTTTTTTTATTAAAACTGCAAACACTGAATTTTTTATTCTCATATCGCTCATAACCTTTAAGCTTCGTAAGCAAAATTTTTTTCCAATTAATAAGCAATTTCTTGATCAGTGAACGTACATATTTTGCACTCATTTGCTACAGAGTTCATGTACATAAACATTTTCATTGAAAAATATTTAAATAAGTTCAAAAGAATGTTTTTCTTTTTTCAATTACCTTTACATATAAAGTTATATATTTAACATATTACAAAATATATTTTATATATTTTTTAACTTGTTAAAGCAAGCGAGGTGAATCTGTAATGGTATGAAGATGCAACGCGGCTAAGGGAGTTGGTTAAGTCTATACGATAGTGGCTGCGATGACTACTTGAATTGTGAACTACTTGATCGATGACCTCAGTCAGCCGATCTTAACTCAATCAAACACCTCTGCGAAGTTCTCGAAAGTGGTGTTACCTTAGATGTAAAAGGAGGCTATACAAAGTACTGAGTTTAAAAAAATTCATAAAGTTTATTAATCTTGTATACAATACCAGACGAAACTAAGGCACGGGGTTGTGAATGTAGTCCAATAAAATTTTAAACTTCTGATGAATCTAAATTTTCGTTAATGATTTATTAAGATTACACTACTTTATTTAATAAATAACAGTATCTGCTTTTCTTTCGCGACAAAACTAAAGCATAGACTCAGTTAAATTAGTAGAAATTTTAATATATTTAATTGCGTAAACTTAACTTTTCAGAACTGAAGCACATCGGTTTGACATAGACTCAATTAAGTTAGACAGAACTTCCTTGAGATGGCTTTCCATGTGGTAATTGTCTATTGGAAAACATATAAGGATATTTTTGCAGGTATCGCGTAATAATATACGATTTACATTATGCCATAGCTTTTCTATGGGATTGATATCAGGTGATTTTTCTAGCCCCGTTATTACATTGATGTTATTACTCACGAACCATTCTTTCAAACGATTAGGGTCATTATCCTGCTGATATATTTACTTTAGCGACATTCTCCCTCAGCATTTGGTAGCATTACATTTTATAATGTATCTTATCTCTTTTATGTCATAATGATATTTTAGATCTTCATTATTACCATCAAGAATATAAAATGACATTAGTTAAAAAGGTTCTTAAGACTGGCAAGGATCAAACGAAAGCAATGTCATACCGTCCCATAACTAAATTACAAACAATGAGAAAATTGTTTGAAAAACACTGATAAAATAAAATGTAAAATTATGCCAATTTTAAATATAAGTGGATGTGTATCAATTTGACTTTAAGAGGAACACACTACAGATTGGTACAGGTCACAATAATGCTTTCGAGACACAAGAAATACTGCTTTGATCATTTTATAGATATTTCCCAAGCGTTCGACATAGTTTGCGCTAAGGACTGGTACATAAACTAAAATTAAAATTCTCTATTAATAAGTAAATAAATTTTGATTTATCAGAAAAGAGCACAGTTTTCTATTCAGCAATAGTCCAGTTTACATGTTCTTTTGCTAAATCAAGACGTGTATACTTTTTTTTTTTGACAAATAAACGGTTTCTTATGCTTCTGTATTTTGTTAATCCACCTTCCACAGTAATGTTAAATCCAGTCAAGATTACGATCTTGCTTCTTATGTTTTTATTATTTATTATTATTATTCTTTTTATAATATTTGTATATTTAGTCGTTTTTCCGCAGTATAGTAATAAGCGGTTATAGTTCATAAGAAGACACATCTTGCTCAAGTTGGCCCCGCCTTTTTTTTACCAAACACTACGATTCTTGACTGAGGAGTCAATAAACACTCCTCCTCAACCGGAGTTATTAAGTCTAATCCCTATTTATTAGCACAGCATTTCTATTAGTCAGTTTTGGACTTTCCTATCTGCCCTTGTTTTTGAATTGTTTCCTTTAGCTCGTGGTTGCAGCTTTCTGGACCTAGTTGCTTATGTACGTTAGCACCAGAGTGAAACCGCACATAACTTTTTAGGTTAGCGGCTCTGAGTGGGGACTTCAGTGTCGCTAACTCTCTATGGTAAGCGTAAAGCATCAAACCTAGCTGCAGAACGCAAAGCCAAGCTCCTGCGAATAAAGCAGCTGACTCCATCCAAAGGCGGTTACATTTCGGCGACCAAAGGAATTTCAAAACTGTTCGCTAGTGCTTCGGCTACATCATACTCTTCGGTTGCAGTTACATTGCCGAATACACCATCCACCTACAAGGCTGCTACGAAAATGGCTAGGCAGAGATCTGTTGAACTGAATGCTCCCCTACAGCTTCCCAATCGAGTAATATTAACGCTTTTCTTCTCCCCAGATACAGTGACAAAGACACTGAGACCTTGGTCATCGTGTTCAACTCAAAGATCCTCTGGATCATATAACCATGGTCTCTCCGCCCCACAAGAATGCAACTGGTAGCAGACGTCAACGTGGAATCTTCGGCACTAACGAACGTTGTGAGTGCATTTTTGAATTTATTATTAGTAGCGATCTGATTATCGCTAATCGGAGTGATGTTCCAACATTCCTCACCTCTAACAGGATTATGCTGGACAGTACCCTGATCAGCTTACGTTACACTGATAGTCTTAAGGACCGGTTTTGCATCTCAGGAATACTGCTTCTCGGATCATAGGTACATCAATATTGACAAAGCTTAACACACAGCATGGCGTACTCTTCGATCAATATGAAGAATTGGTCCCTCTTCAGGAAAAAATTGCTGCTATATTATTAACAACTGGTGAATGGGCACTCCATGAAATTAACAAAAAAAATTTGAGTACGCTGTTAGGCGGATCAAGAGAGCTTCGTGGGGGACTACTGCTCAAGCGTTTAATCCCATTACGAAACTGAATGACGTAATACACTAAGTTCTTCTCGACTGCATCCAGAGGCGCAATGGTTGCTGGACGACATACAACATGAGGAAGGGCTTACTTTCCCTTGGCTACTTGCTATTTGCAACACTAGTCTCAGACTCCTTTATATTCCCCGGAATTGGAGAATATTATAATAATCCAAAATAATAAAAATCCAAAAACTTTGGAAAGGATCCTTGATCATATCATATACATACATACATACATAATTGGCCATTACAACCCTTCAGTCAGGATTACGGCCTAGCTTCTCACACCACTTATGTTGTGTGTGCTAATTTTATACATAAGTGGCGGGACCTACAGTTTAAAGTCGACTCCGAACGACAGATTTTTTTGAGAAACTTTTCATGGCAATTTTATTTACTCTCAGAGTTTTTGCCAGAAATCTGCTGAGAGGAAGCCGCCGAAGAAATATTTTTTTTCATATTTCGTTTTTGATGTCTGACCGGGGATGCGAACCCTGGCCTTTCGTCTAATAAGCCAACACACTACCTACTAGACTACGGCGACATATCATATATCATATCATATATTTCGAACCCAATCTCCCACATGCAGTTTCTGTTTGACGAACACCTTTATATAGACAATGTAATATCAAACTTCTTGATAAGATCAGAAGATCTGCAGCTATTCATAACACCGGTGCACTATTCACCACTCTTACAAAAGCCTTGTTCGCAATGCTCATTTGGCTTCCTACTGTGCTTCTTATGCAACAAGCATCAAAACTCGCCGCAAATAAATAAAAATTGATAAAATTAACACATAATCCAAACTGAAGGGTAAAAAGATTAAAGGCTAATTAAAAGTTCTAAAGAAATTATAAGAAATTGTGCATCGGCACTAGCCTATTGAAGAAACCCATTCAGCGCCTGTCCACTTTCAAGAGCATGATCAAATATTGTAAGTTTTCTACGGTTTGCGATTCACAACAGTGCACTTCTTTGTCCCACTTCCTATAATCTAAAAAAAAGCACAGTTCCAATTGAAAATGGTAATCTCAATTCATCAAATTTTCCTTCAAAGGTTGTTTCACATCTTGGTAATAGGTTCCGACAAACCGGTATGACCTGTGTGAATATTACTTGCAAGTCACTAACATGGTCAAAATTTATGATTGTTTGATACCATAACTAGAAAGGACTTGCAAAATCAAATTGCTGTTGTGATCGACTTTGAAGTGACAAAAATATGCCCAATTTCTATTCTTTCGATGCCAAACCCATGTGAGTTCATATGTATTAATTGGCATTTTTTACAATTTATTTGAAAGAACTGTACTACACCAGTCTAATGACTAGGAATCTTAAAACATCTGTTATATTTAAGCCATCGGTGGTTGTTTGTGGACCACTTAAGAACTGCCTTCAAGCCGAAATAGTGCATTGATACGACCTGTTGATGTACCTACGCTATCCCAGAAAACTATTGCCAGTCTCAATACTAAAAACGTTCCTCGAATGGACACAACCAGGAACAAGATTCTAATAGTTATTGGGGTCCCCATATTCATTTTTAATTCAATTTAATGTCACGTCTGAAGAGTAGAAGGTTGCACTAGTCAAAGCGATATAAAAATTTAGAAATGTTCACACACACAGAGTATACGTTCAAGTTTATTACCAAAAGTGTCTAAACTCCTTGAAAAGTTGCTGATGACTAAATCAATTATCTTCTCTTTTTAATGACATTTCTCGTGTACGTTATTTTAATGCATGAGTGGTGCGACCTACAGTTTAAAAATCAACATGGAACGACATTTTTTTAAGAAACTTATAGTGACAATTTTATTAAATTTCAGAGTTTCTTCCAGAAGACTGCTTAGAGGGAGTTGCTGAGAGAAATATTTTTTATGGTCGAGATGTATGACCTAGCGCCTGAACTAACGGCCAGTGAAGACACTACCTACAAGACTACAATAACATTATGAATAAATATATTATAAATAACAATTCAACTATTTTTTATTTTATAGTTCAAAACTCTTGCATAAAAGGCTAACGTTACTTTATTGTTACTTTACGTACATAATTTTACACCACTATGGTGTACACTTTGAATATTTTTAAATATCTAAAAAATAAGAATTTTTGAATACCCTACATGCAGTCATGCTCGTTTGATTATTTTGTAACATTTTTTGGTTTCTCCTTTGGTTTTTCACCTTTAATTTTAAACGATCAGAACAATCTAAAACAGATTTATTTCAAACGAGTGCTGAAAGAATATAAATAAAATATATAATATATGCGGTCTGTAACTCCTTTAGCGACAGTTCGTTTGAGTGTTCCGATCGATTATATGTATATAAAACTTGTCATTGCTCATAATTCAACAAAAGTATGATTTTTGCAGTATTCTTTTTTAATTAGATAAATATTTTACAGCTCTCACAGACGGTTTAAAAATGAAAAATGTTTAAGATATTAATGGTAACTAATGAGTTTATCCAAATTTCCCTTTTAACAATAAATTCCAATTTTATAATAAATAAAGTACACAAAGTAGTTGCTAAAATTTACAAACGAAAAACGTTTACGATATTATTGCTTGAGTTTATCAAATTTCTTGTTTGCTCTTTAAACAATAAATTCCTCTATAATCTGAATATAAATTGTTCCTTATATCTTAAAAAGTCCAATTGCATTCAGCGACAACAACCAAGGCGTATGTATTAAATCATCATACAGGAAATAATGTGTCTATTACGTATGACAACCCAACTCAATTTGCCAAATTGTTATTACGGATGACCACTGGCAACTCAACGGCAAAATTTGGCAACTACGAATTCGAAGTTGTTGCGTAGATTTTATCATTCAAATCTCAGGAACGTATTCATCAATCTTCCAGAAATAAACGATTACCGATGGGGCTTAGGAGACCTATGACTTATGGAACAATCTTTTGCTAGAGACTTTAAAGGGCGAAACACTTTTCCCACATCACGTCACTATATCTCTAGTTCCTACCTATTCACATTCTCGTCTTATTAGTAACGTTCTCATAAATAAACATAAATACATAGAAAGCAAACAGCAACTCGGCAATTCGGCTGAAAATACTGCCAAGTACTGTTTCTGCTCATTTGTCAGCTGCTCAAATTCTTTGAAAGCAGAGCAATAAAAACAACTATTCAAAAACCAAAACAATAAACAACAATTTAAATCATGAACACTTAGTTGGTTCTTTAAAGAAAACATATTTTTCTTATATACATATAAAAAACCGCATATACATGCGTATGTACATACATATAAGTATATACAGAAACATTTAATGTAGCTTTAATAATGGACTCAACATTTTTATTAAATATATAAAAAATTCCAAAAAAGAATTATTAAATTCATTCTCATAACATGCAATCCAAATAATTTATTTATAAATGTAGCTCCGCATCGCGAGAAATTATCCTTTTTACAAATTTATATAAAATAGTTTTGATTAACGAGCATATCAAATGAATTCTCATAAAAAATATATAATTAATAAACCTTTTATAATTCAATTTTATTTTTAATGAATTCTTTGATTTGGTTTTTATTTTTTAATTTTAGAATTGTTATTTTCTCTTCAATAACAGAAGTATTTTTCTAACTTACCATTTTATGTTGTATTGGCGCCACTAATCTGTTGGTTGGTGTTTGGCTTTTTCTGCTTGCTATCAATACATCAATAAACGCGTCCATTCTAAACTTGGCAGATTTTTGTTTTTGGTTGTTTATCGTCTACGGAGTTCAAATAGTTTATGTAAATTTCGCTTTGAAATCAATATAGAAGATAAATTTCCTTTATTTAATGGAATGAAAAAAATTCCGCATACTTCAACCATATTTTTAGCATTTTGTTTCTCTAGGCTTATTACTTATTACTTGTCTCTACTATATATTTATAGCTACATGGTAAGACTGTTCAATATAAAAGCTTTATAACATTGTAAGTGTTATAAAAATATCTGCTTAAGTACACAGGGAATTTTCAAAGAGAGTGTTTTTATCCTCTTCCACTAATTGAGATTTAAGTGCAGTGCTCTCAGTTTTGGGAAATTTTTTCCCAAATATAAGAATTTTGTTTGAGATTATGGCGGCGTTCCCAGTAATTAATTTTTTTTACTTTTTGTTTCAGGAACAGAACATTCTTTGAAAACTTATTTTCTACAAAAATATCAAAATCTTTTAACACCAGAGTCTGGTGCCCTCTGTTGGTGTTTCTTTGCACTTTTGCTCGGAACTAATAATATATAGATATTTTATTTACAAATGTATATATTTCATGTTATTAGTACTAAATTTATTTTAGAAAAAAATCAAAATTCAAATTTGTTGAAAAAACTTGTTTTGTTAGTAAACAATTTTAATGAATCTTCGAAAAAGGGAAAACTTGGCAAATAGCAACACTGAATTGAAAATCTCCAGGATAGTTTAGGGGGAAAAACTCTTCGCTGGGTATTTTTTTTTATTTGTAGTTTATATCTAATCTAATTTTGTATGCTTATTGAGAAAAATTTTTTTCTGCTGGTAACGTTGAAAAAATTTGATGCACAAGTATTTCTCTTTGGCAAGATTTAATTAATTTTAAATAATTGTGAATGATAAACTGACATTCAAAAGGAAAATTAATTTTCATCATTAGAAATGCTTGAACTGCTTATTACTAATAACATGACATAAAAAAATGCTTCTATCGATGAAATAGAAAATATTGATTCTGAAATTGTGAAAATGATAAATGCTGATACTTAATCGTTTTATTCTTGCATTTTTTACGTCACTATTCCTACATGCGTACTATAGAGGTGCAAGAGTGTATTGCCAAAACAGGCTTACCATATACATAACTGTTCCTATGGATGTAAATGATCCAATGAGTGTAACTGATATTATATAGTTTTGTTTTTGCATACACATCAACTTTGATAAACTAAAACAGTTATTTATTGTTTTAAGTATCGTATGTTGTAGGCAATGTTTTTTCCTTTGAAATTACTGTTGTACAAATATAAGTTAATGCCCGTTATAACTTCCGTCGTCATTTCGTAGATTTAAGCTTCTGCATTTCCTCCCAAGTATTAAAATTCTTCCAATATTTGCTAACGCGACATTTAAAATCATCTTTCTAACTGATTTTATTTGATTTGTCAGTTGATTTGTTTGCTGGCTCAGAAGGCTCACATAGTTGAGAACAAGGAGGTTTAAATAAATAAAGTTTAATAAAATAATAAATAAATAATTTATTAATTAGATTGTTTAAAGAATATTTTATTTGCTGATTTTAATAATTTAAGTTCAGTGAAAATTATAAAAGTTTTAGTAATAAAAATACAAAAAGAATAAAATAATTGCCGCCCAACAACAAATAACAACTTAATCACAATTTAAGTTGTGACTAAAAGCTATTGGAAATTATGATTTAAAAATATAAACTTAAAATTTAAATTAATAATAAAAACTAAAGTTCTACATGGTAGGAAATTTCGAATAAAAAAAAAGTTTAAAAAAAGTTTCGATAAATAAAAACTGAAAACTTATAGAAATATTAAAGAAAAAATATAAGATTAATAAATTGTAATAATAAAAATGGAGATTAAGTCGAAAAAATTAACAAGAGAGCGAAGAGAGCTTTTGAATAATTTTTACAAATACAAATAATAAACGTGAAATTTGTTAGAAGCAATAGAGAGAAGTTAAAACGAAAATTAACCTGAAAAAAGAGGAAAAGTTAATACAACACGAGGATGTATTTGTAGGCATTAGAATTAAGAATTTGTGTTATTTCATTGTATATTTCTACTATTTGTTTAAGATTTAAACCAAAAAAAAATTAAATTCCAACTAAATTTCATATTGGCCCTACATTTCGGATTTGAAATGAATAATTTTGTTTTAAAAAATCTGATAAAGTAACGTACAGTAGTTTACAAATATTGTAATTCTTTTTAATAAATTTTGCCAATTTCTGAGAAGTCTAATGAAATTTAATGGATATCAGAAGAACTGACAGTAAGAAATAGTAATATTATGACGCGGAAAATTTAAAAGTGCTTCTAAATACTGCCAACAACCAGGCTGTTCATAGAACTAAAGAAGAGTTTCAAACCACTATCAATGATTTGACTGCTAGAGTTAAAAGTTTGCAACAGAGTTAGAGTTAAAAATTTGGTACAGTGTGATGAAACTCTAGATATAGTCAAGTCGGTACCTGAGTTCAGGAGTCAATCACAAAAATACGTTTCTTGGCTCCAGGCTGCTATCACAGCGCACAAGCTGTTTGAACCTTACCGGGATAGCTCGCAGACGCTGCACTAAGCGCCTACAATAAGTGCTTAATTTTAAGGCCATCATAGCTAGACTAGACTTCACTTATATGGACAAAAAGTCCAATTCTACTATGAAATAGAACGGAAGCGGACTGCCATTGTCGATTAAGTCATAATGTCCTATGAAGGCGATGATGCCTCAATTATGTCGCTTAACCAAAAATATCGGAATGACGCATTGCGAGTTTTCGTCTTTGGGCTTAGAAAGCCTTCATGCGATACTCTATTCTCCTGCAGCCTTCAGGTTTACCGACTGCGATGGCTCTACCCCAAGAGCTGGAGACTAATCAAAACCACTTCGCAGCTATCTATAATCATGGCCTAAATAACAACTTACAAAATACTTTGACTCAACTTTTTCAAAGCAGAACCAACAAAATGTTAGACAAAACCTTTCAATCAGCAACTGACCTACCCACAAGCCGCTCCAGGTTACTTCGTGAAACCGAATTTGCCACATTTTCATAATCAGAATCAGTAACGGTTCAACCAGTCGCTACATTACAATACCGCAAATTCTAATTTCATTTCCAAATTTTCGCGCTTTCACTTTGCATGAAAGCTCAGCTCGGGACATGAAACAACAGGGGTTCAACCCTACGTCAACTTCCCAGCCAGTCGACTCTGATGTAAGCATGTGAACAGTGCCAAGTAACAGATTTCAAGGATTTCAATCACAAAAAAGGGACATAACAATCTTGGTCATTAAGTCCAACAAAATGAATTTTCTGAAGGAGTTTACGATTATCTAGGAAACCCTAATATATTAAAAAAATAAACAAATTGGAAACCCCATTCTTAGTAAAATCTGTTCACGGAGCTGACTTAGTCAATAAAAAATATTAGTTTATGTCTTTAATAAAACCGAAACCTTTCTTATTCTTCCAAGCTTATCCCTTTTTGACGGCATCATTGGTTTTAGTTTCATAGTAGTCAAGAAAAGCTAAAGTACCTCAGGTTAGGCACGGTTAATGCTTTAATAAGTGAGATTGGCATTACAAAAAACGTTGAATAAGTATCAATGAAAACTCGGTCGTTTATGCAAACCCAAACAAAGCTCTGTTTTAAAACATTAAAATTTCAGCTATAATTAGAACCATAGACCAAGGGCTAAGCTATTCCCGGTATAAGTCCTATCCCATTTCAATGATAAAGTTTGTTAATAAGGAGGTGAAAGAACTTTTACAGAACGGCATAATAAGACCGTCTCGATGACTTTACAATAGGTGAGTTGCTTGAAGAAATAGGGAAATCCTGTCACGTTTGCATTGATATATATCATAATATTCTCTGACCCTGAGCAGAAACATGTGGATGATATCGATAGAATATTTCAAGAAGCTACTCCACACAAACATGACGGTGTCATTAGAGAAGTCAAAATTTTTTCAAAACCTCTGTAGAGTACTTGGGGTTCATTGTTTCAACCGACGGAATAAGGAGCTGTTCGAAGAAAGGTCGACGCTATCGTGAACTACGGAAATCCTAAAACTAAGTCCTTTTTTGGCAGGGTATTACAAAAGATTTGTTAAAGACATACAGCCATCGCGAAGCCGCTTGCTGGATTTCTAGGAGGCGGAAATGGACGTGTCGACACTAAACATTCAAAATACATCAAAATAGACTTAGATGAAGACGCCATAAATTCTTTCGAAAAATTAAAGAGAATCTTACCCTCTGAAGATGTCAGTCTCTGGTAACAAAATTTTAATAGCCCTTTGATCTCACAACGGACGTATCGTCCCAAGCCATCGGAGCGGTTCTTTCGGAGAAAGGACGTCCTATCACAATAATATCTCGAACTTTGTCCGCTACCGAAAAAAACTACGCCACGGATGAACGCGAGCTTCTCGCTATTGTGTGGGCTTTAAAAAGTCTTAGACATTATCTCTGTGGAGTTAACAACCTCAATATATTTACCCTCACATTTCCGATTTCCGACAAAAAACCAAACTGAAACGGTGGAGAGCTTTTATCGAGGAATATTGTCCAACTTTTTTTTATAAACCTACCAAATTCAATGTAGTCGCCGATGTTCTTTCCAGGCAATATGTCCATGTTATGGAGGATTCTGGATCTACAACTTCACTCCAAGCATACGGAAGCGAAATTTCGCTTACTGAAGTTATCCTCACTGTCGAAAATCTGATCAACTGTTTCAGAAATCAAATTGTTCTTACTGAAGGTGCTGAACGTAAGAAAGCAACGAAGATTATTTTCAAAGACCGTATGCGACACCTTGTAACTTTCGACAAAATTGAAAATCTCTTAATGTAAACCCGCAGGTAGTTAACAGTATTCATATTCAAACTACCCATATGTAAAGCTTCGTATACAAATAAATACGTGCCTGATATCTTCAATCCTGATTATCAGGACCGAAATTTTAGCAAACGAACACGATAGGGCACATCGCTCTTTAGTGGAAAATGCAAAGCAAGCCCTTCAAGACTACTATTTCCCTTATATCAGAAAAAAACTTGAAAAAATTCCAAAATTTGTCACCGAACAAAGTATCAAAGATATCCTCAAAAACATAAACTGATCAAAACTAATATACCGTCTTTTCCAGATGAGATAGTTCACATCGACATCTATAATACAGACAAAATGTGCCATAGTAAAACCTATTTCTTCTAGAGCCATAATTAATGTTGTTAGATATTACATTTAAGAAAACCTAATTTTAATACGAAGAACATGGCAATTCTCTAAGCTGTCATAGGACAGCTAGATCAAAACAAACAAACACATAGATAATAAGAAGAACCTAAATAAAACTCCTTTGAATTTTAAAGTCGAAGAGAACGCGTGCTTTTTTTTACAAAGTTTAAATACACAACAAATGGCGACGAGCTAAAATTTTTAAGTGAATTCTTTTCTTACATATAGTAATTACATAATAGTTAAATAAAAAAAAACAAATGAAAAATGCCGGAAAATAGCTCAAACAACAGCATGTCCGGTGGGGGAATGCCAATAACATTACTGCCTATACAACCTATTGCACATTTTGTTCCGAGTGTCGACAAATGGAAATTGTGGCATGAAAGATTGGTAATATATTTGTGTGAAATTGATTGCACAAATGACAATGTAAAAAAGTCTATTGGCGCAGAAGCGTATGGAATTTCACACAGCTTATTCAGCCGCAATCTCCTGTTTCAAGAATATATAAGGATTTATGTGAAATCTTAAAAAACACATTTTATGCCACCACCTATCATTTTCCATGAACGGAAAAATGTTCCTTATGCAGTTATGGGTCTCCAATTGTTTTGCACGTATAAAAAGACTTCCTTTAAACTGTAAATTTGGTGATCATTTGGACGCTTTCAAATCATCAAATTCATAATTGGACTTCCGTCTAGAATATACGAAAGAATATGTGAAGAAGACGAGAGGTTATGTTTAAATGATGAATTTAAGAAAGCGATAATATTGGAGACAAAATGTAAGTCATCGAGTAACGTGAGTGAAAGAGACGACGTTAACATTGTAAAACGTAACACATAGAAAGCCAGCAAAATGGAGTAAAAATGTGGTAACAAAAACAGCACTGGAAGCAGAGGCAGCGACGGCGGCAGTGGCAGAGATCGAAGCAGCAACAAACACATAAATAGAAGAAAAGAATGTGTTCACTGTGAATGGCGAAATCACAAATCTGTCAAATGCAAATTTAAAGAAAGTAAATGTCATTCTTGTGGCAAAATAGGCCATTTAACATCAGTTTGTCGTTCTAAGAAAAATGTGAATTATTTATTGGAAAACTCTGGTTTGTCTAAATTTGATAATTCTTATTAATTTTTTATCTTTAGTGTTGAAAGTGAAAATCTGATGAGCCATTACACATTGCCAGTAATGATAAATGGTTACCGTTTAAAAGCTATATGTGACACGGGAGCGTACTGCACGTTATTGTTCAAATCGTTTCTGCGTAAAATAAAGGTAAAAGAAAATTATATTCGTCCCTGTAAAACATCGTATATAATTTATAGCGGCAAATTTTCAATTTTTGTTGAGTTCCTTCCAAATTTTACTTATAAAAGTCTTACAAAAAGTATTGTTGTAATTGTGGCAAACACGGAAAATTCCCCTTTGTTAGGAAGAACATTTTTAAGAGCTTTCAACTTCGAGTTAAAGCGAGTAAATACTGTTTTTAGAAAACCTGATTTGAGTGTTGCTAGTGAACAAATAAAAGATTAATTTTCAGACTTATTTGATGACGGTTTAGGAGCTTACAAGTGTGCTAAAATTACCTTATCGATAAATGAAGCGGCAAGGCCAATTTTTTTAAGCCGAGCCCATTACCACTTGCATACAAGTCTAAGATAGAAACCCAACTTCGCGATTTGAGTAAGAATGACATTTTGAAACTTATAGATCATTCTGAATGGGGAACACCAATTGTTCCAATTTTAAACCTGATGGTAGTTTTCGTTTATATGGTGATTTCAAGGTCACAATTAGTAAACATTTGATTGATTTTAAGTAACCGTTGCCCAGAACAGAGGAAGTTTTTGCTGCATTGCAAGGTGTTTGTTTATTTACCAAATTAGATCTCTCAAACGCATACAACCAGTTGTTGTTGGATAGGCTCTTTGAAAATGAAAAAACGTTTGTGATCAAAACGGCAGCAGCAATATTCTAGAACATTATTGAGGAAAATTATTAAGGGAAGTGTCCGATGTTGTAGTTTATCAGGACGGTATAAGGATGGTCTTGAATAAACTACGTAGTACAGGGTTTAAGTTGAACGTGCGAAAGCGCAAATTTTTTTAGGAGAAAATATCTTATTTCGGTTTTACCATAGACGAAGATCGTATTGTTTCAATAGTGAATGCACCATCACCACAGAATGTATCACAGCTCAGAGCTATAATTGGGATGCTAAATTATTATTCTAAATTTATTAGAGAAAATGCTACCCCTTTATAATTTGTTGAAAAAGTATTTAAAATTTTACTGGTCGAAAGAATGTCGGACATGTTATGAAAATTTAAAGCGGAATGTCACATCAGACCAAGTTTCGGTATATTTTACCTCTAATTTGCTAATAATACTAGCCACAGACGCAATACAGCAGTGGCAGGTGTATTATCACAGATTCTTCCGGATAAATCCATAAGACCAATTCCTTTTGTATCGAGAGCACTCGCAAAAGCGACGATGCAGCTAGTGGAAGACTATAGTGAATGTAATTACATTAATTTAATTGAAAAGGAAAATGTGTTTGACTTTCATTTTAAACGAATAGCTAAGGAAATAAGACGTGCCCCTATTTTATCGAAAGTTGCTAATGCCATTAACTCAGGCTCGGTTCGCCAATTAAAATATGATGAATTCAAACCGTACCGGGAGAAGACAAATGAATTGTCAGTTGTATCTGACTGTGTACTTTGGGGCTAATGCTCAGTAGATTTCACTAAATTGCGAAAATCAATATTGAAAAGCTTACATAGCCAAAGCCTTAGCTCGTTCATATATTTGGTGGCCTGCCATTGAAGCTCTTATCAAAAGTTGTAGACCATGTCAAATTGGTAGAAGTCTTCATAACGAAGGAAATAACTTCGCTTTTTACAATTAAAAAGCTTAGGGAATTTTTCTGTAGATTAGTATCACCTGAATTTAACAGGTTTTTGAAAATGAATAATATTAGGCACAACGGCCAAGCCGAAAGTTTTCAAAAACTGTAAAAAAAATGTTTATTGGCGAATTCGAAAGGAAATAGTAATGCAGACCTTGAAGTATTGGTAAATCAATTTTTAATTGGTTACCGAAATACCCCACATTGCTCCACTGGCGGGTCCCCAGAAAAACTTCTACTTGGTCGCTTACTCAATACACGTTTTAATAACTTAAGACTGCCTTTGACAAAGGAGAAAAAAAGAGTCCGAGAATAAAAATGTTCTTATTTACAAAGGAAATCGTAGTTTGCAATTTTCTGAGGGCGAAAAAGTTTTATTCAGAAATTATAAAGATTATAATACACCAAGCTGTTGCCCAGCTACAGTCAAACAAAAATTGGGAGAACAAAGTTATTTGTGTGTGAAGAATATAAACTTAACACCAAGAAGAGATGGTAAAGTAGTAAAATCAATTTTCAGACTTTGGAAAATAAATAAGTTATTGTTTTTGAACTTTATAGTATTAGATTTGCTGGCAAAGCAAAAGGCTGATCCTAATTATGACAAAAGAAAAACCGTAGTTAAAACATACAGCCCTGGAGAAAAAGTTTACGTTGAAGTGGTGCAAGAATTTTTAATTTGGGTAGAACCGTAAAAACTGATCATAGAATAGTGCACAAAGATAATATTTGGTTCCTATTGCAGCGAGTAAATATTTGCGGCTTAAAATTTGTAGTTCCTAATACAATTCGGTGGAGAGTCGCAAAATTTTTCCAATGATGTGGGGCATTACGGACCAGAGAAAACGCTAGAAAGAATTAGAAGGATTTTCTGGCTTAGTCGAATGCGAAAATACGTAAGAGAATATATTGCTGCAAAATAAAGGTAAAGGCGACAAAACTGAAGGCAGACTTCATTATGGTGATCTAGAACCTGTCCCTTCTCGACAGATATATAGGGATCATATAGGACCGTTTATACGAAGTAAAAGAGGAAACACCCATATACGGGTAATATGGGAAGCTTTCACAAAATTTGTGGTAGTAAAAACAGTCACAAGTACATCCCCGTACTTAGTATTGTTACATTTTTACCTTTTAAAAACGTTTGAAATATGAGCTCGTAGGTTGCGAAAAAAAATAAAAATAAATTTGCCTTTTAATTTTAATTAAATCCTTTATTATTCATACAACTTTTGTGTGCCACTTATTTTATTTTA
>QOCX01000353.1:40761-209264 GCA_005959815.1 Sarcophaga bullata | reverse complement strand
CGGTCAGACATCAAAAACGAAATATAAAAAAAAATATTTCTTCGGCGGCTTCCTCTCAGCAGATTTTTGGCTAAAACTCTGAGAGTAAATAAAATTGCCATGAAAAGTTTCTCAAAAATCTGTCGTTCGGAATCAACTGTAGGTCCCGCCACTCATGTATATAAAAATTAACACACACAACATAAGTGGTGTGAGAAGCTAGGCCGTAATCCTGACTGAAGGGTTGTAATGGCCAATTATGTATGTTATGTTTTAATTTAAATTGAAAATAAAAAAGTAGGAAATTAATGAAAAGAAAAAGACTTAATCGGTAATCTAAACTAGGAAATAATTTCTCAAATCTCATTATTTGGGAATAGGATGGAAAGGAATTTGTTGTAAATTCATAAAATTTTGCTATTACCCATAATTAGTTGACTTTGCTTAATTTTTTTTTTGCATCTTCAATCTAATCATGCGGTAATTTGACTTCATAAAGTAAATAATGTAGTTTGTTAAAATTTTGACAAACGTCTGCCGGTGTTGTACTCTTGATGTATAAGTTAACTTTCGATTTATTCACTAGGTTTTCGATTACAAAGTACCAATATAGAATTTTCAAATCTCGAGAAACACGTTTTCAGTCTGCAAGCACATTTTAGAGGCCAAGTTTTGTTTGGTACAACATAAAAACACATGAATAGGTTACTATTAGTTACGGTACGAAATTCTGTGGGCAAACATGCACGCATATGTTAAAAAATTTAAATTAAATTTTTCTTTTGTTTACTTAGATTTTAAGTGTTACTTATTTCTATAAGATTTACAATCTGGCTGTCAAATGTCAAAATTCTTTACAGTACGGTCGGTCTTCTTTCAAAAGTTGCCTATTCATGTGAGTTTTATTATACAAGTACTGTTTACATGTATATTCAAAGAATAACTCTATAAAAAGTATCTCATTGTTAAAAAATAAAAAATAAATTAAAAAAGTTGAAAAAATGAAAATTAATAATATTAAAAAAATTTATTTACATACTTAAAGGATCGTAGATGAATTATTTATTTTCTTCATAAAGACCACATACACATGTGATAATTAGAATAAGGGTGTGGTGTCTACTAAATTAAAATAAATATTAATAACCCGTTATCGTTATAATCAAAATTATGATGGCAACATTATTTAATGTTATTACATTACTTTAGTAGGTACTGTGTTAACTTATTAGACGTAAAGCTTCGGTTCAAACCCCAAGTCAGACATCAAAATGTATGTATGTATGTATCAATTAGATGATTTTCAGATACCTCGAAATCATTACAGTCATATCTACAAAAAATGAAAGTAAAATAAAATAATATGAACATATTGTTATAGTCTACCCATTTCTTAATTTATACTTTAGATTAACCAAACAAAATCAATAAGTTATCTAGACATACATATCATTTGAGATTAGGAAGAAAATCTTTTACTGTGATCACTTCAAAATTACTTGTTCATTAGAACGTTTACTTTTTACTTAATAACTGCATTCTAAAATTGTTTTCATTAAATTAATGAATTAATTAGCAATGCGTGTATGTAATATCATGCCTAAAGTGTATTGCATGCATTTTTTTTTTGATTAAGAGTAAACAGAAAATATGTGAATAACAAACAAGATTCATTTTATTTGTTCTTGTAATTAACACATCAATAAAATATTTTATTTTAACATATTTCGACACACATTTTGTAAAAAATATAAAAATTAGAAAAAAAAAATTTAAATGAAACTGAGTGGAAAATTAAACAATATCAAATGGTTGTAATAGTTGTATTAATAGTTTAATAATTTTGTTTATTATTATTGTTTAAATAAAAATGTAAACTTATGATCGTAAAAAAATAAGTATATTATAAATATAAATATACATATTAAATAAATGTAAATATATTATGTTAATAATTAATAAATCTTTATTCAGCGAATAATTGCTTTTGAGTACAACTTTAAGAAGTGTTTCCTGATAATGGTTTGAAATAGTGATGGATCATATACATCAATATATAAAAACATTGAAAAAATTCGATATTTTTTTTTATTGGCCTACATAGATTAAACATCAATATATTTCGATGTATTAAAGTTGCCAGACGTTTGATTTTAGCGCATTAAACACTAAACAAAACGACAGCGGACGTAAAGAAATTTTCTTTTTTTATATCAAATTAGGAATATAAAAAAATATTTTTAGATAAACTTGATACTTGCCGTATTCTTCAATGCTTGGAACTATTTGAAGTAGCCATACCTACGATGTAGGTGTAAATCCCAATCGAAGATCTTACTATAACTACAGATATTTGGTCCAATACTTGTTGCAGATAATGCTGCTAATATGGTGAAAGCAATAGACAATAGCAATTTGATAGAAATAAATATTTTCCATGATTCGCTAATACTTTAAATTTGGCAGCAAAGCCACAAATAACTTTGTTTACTATTGTTTCTAAAATTAAGGCTATAATAACTTGGTTCGAACAGTGTGTTGTTGCTTATGGTGAACTGTGCGAAGGTAGTTCCAGTGAATTAAAACTAATACAAAGTGTACCTCGCTGAAATAGTTAATGTTATATGCTACAAAGATTTTTAGAAATGCAGACTGTGTTTAGAAATGTAGACAGTTTTTGGTATCTCAAGTCTCCAACTTTTCCAGGCTTTTTTTACGATCTTTGAAAGCAGCTACAAAAAAGTTTCTGGTGATAAATATTGCACAACTAGCAAAATAATACCCTCAGTTCGCTGTACGATTTCCAATTTTACAGAAGTTGTTATGGACGAAGCACTGGAAAAATACGTGCAAAAATTGATTTTGCAAGAGATATCACAAAGAGTGGATTCCATAGAACATTTAACTCCTCTTGCTATAGCAAAAAAAGCACTTTAATAATGCAATAGCTTGCTTGGTTCGTCGGAATTGGAAGAATAATGAATCAGAGAATGCATTGCCTGATGAAAGTTCAATTTATTTGACGACTATACATAGGTTTTTTTTTTTTTTTTTTTTTTTTTTTTTTTTTTTTTTTTATTTGTGATAATAAAAAACTTCTTTGTAAGAACATTCCTGCCTTTTTTACTTTCATTTTCTTTTTTATAGAGATCAATCGATATACAAAATACATCGATGTATTTTAGAGAAAATCGATATAAATCGATGCATTGCATCGAAAAAAACACGTTTTTCTTTAATGTCCATCACTAGTTTTAGAATATGTTGTACATTATTTAATACGGCTGTTAATGTTTAAAGTTTTCATGGGTCTGTTTGGGTGGATTGTTTATGTATCTTAAAAGAAAAGAATTTTTTTATTTAGTTTGTTTAAACATGTTTGTTAAACATTTTATTTTTATTCATTGTCCACTTCGAGATTTTCGATTGAAACAAGTCAAATAACAACAAATTTTCTCATTCGGATATTTCTAAAGCACGTTTTAATTTAACAACATTTCTTTAAGAATGATATTGGACCTAATTTGTTTCTTTCTAAAAAATGATGGTCTCAATTCAAAGAAACGCTTAAGCATGGTGATGGTAACAGAATGCTACTGAGATGTGTGGTGGACCCAGGTGTGGGCAGTTTGTGTATTTACACATTATAAAGAACATCTTAAACTAATTATAGAATTTGAAATTCTTAATGGTTATTACTTCCAACAGGTCAATGGTTCCGTGTATCTACCTCTCACATTACCCACAGGTTTATACAAAGCCACGATACAACTCCAAGAGAGTATTTAGGGGATTACTTGGATTACGGTTGCGTAGCACTAAAACTTACACAAAAATCAACTAAAAAGAAAACAAAAAAATTTAATTTCAATGTCAAATATATGTATATATCGCCGACCTAAGTATATCCCTGAGTTTTATAGTTTGTTAATAACAATACAAAAATATGTTTAATTGCAACATTGGTGTCATAATTTTTTAACAAAAGCGGTTGTGGTATATGGTTGTGGTAATAAGTCTCCAGTGGTAAATAGGTTGTCAAAATATGTACATCTGATGGCTTGGTTGTTCTGATATGCCATCTAAAATGTCAACCATTACCCTAGTTCCAAATAAAATGTATTGAAAAATATAAATGCTAACATTTTGATAACGACAAATCACAATATACAATTTAGAAAATAGTAAACAGCGCTTGGCAATAGATTAGATTGTAATTTTAATAAGTACCAGAACAATATATAAATAGGACAGTCACAATAGATCGCCTGTATTTCTAGGTTTGTAAGTAATTTTGTTAAAATTACCGTGACAACAGTTTCGGTAAGCTGTATTTCAATTGAATAATATCGTTGAAGCTGCTAAGTTTTTATTAAATAATAAGTAAAATAATCATTTGATCGTACAAACTATATAAAGACAAAACGTATGTAAAAATTCTCATTGGAATTATGCAACTTATATAAGGGCTAAAAACTTTTTTTTATAATATTCTATAAATAAGAGTAAATGGCATCAAATATCAAAGAAAACAAAAAAAAATATTTTTTTTTTCAAAGATTAGAGTATATCCCTGACATTTATAGTTTGTTGTTAACAACACAAAAAAAAGTATTTAATTTCATCATTTTTATTTTCAGTTAGTGAACTGGGTATAATTGGCCTGATGACGTTTCACAGATATTTCTAAAATCGTCATTTTTGTTTTCTTATTTGCACATTCGGTTCACAGATAGACAAATATGAGTAAAAATAAAGACGAATGTATATATACACGCTTAGTGGTCTAATTGTTTACACTTCTAATCTAGCAGCAGGTACCTTAAAAATCTGAGAAAATCTGAATATACTCGCACATATACCAACTAAGATTTGAAGACAAATGATAGATAATATCTTCAATTAAAATATAATAAAATATAACGATGATAAGGCAACAAACGATAGAAAACATTTTAATTCTAAAGGAAAATTTCAAGTTTCTAGTCTTTCGTTTTGTGTCGACATATTTAGAAGCCTTTGGATAAGTTCGCATATTTTCAAAAAAATGCCCACAACAAGAATTGGAATCACCAAAGCATATATTCAAACATTAAATTAATTTCAAATTTGGCTAATTCACAAAAGCATTTCATAAAGGATTTACTAAGTAAAATAAATTTCGCAATGTTTTTGAACTTCTGTAGAAATAATGGCGTTTTCAACGTCGACTATCGGCGGCAATTAATCGTTTCAATGAGTGGTTCGTAGCTTGTTATTATTTTTTTAATCGATTTCAAAATGTCTGTTCTTCCATTTATCAGTAACGATAATATCATTTTTACATGGAGTTGGCTTAGGATGGCTTTCACCGATGCTACCGAAATTACAGTCGGAAGTCCACACACCTTTTGACTTTGTTATCAATGTGCATGAGTCCTCATGGATTGGCGCCACTCTTTCTATAGGCGGACTGCTAGGCAATTTTATATTCCTAACAATATTTGATAAATTTGGGCGCAAAATAGCGATTTACTTTTTAGCTTTTCCTCACACGGTAAGTCATCTTTGTTTGATAAATTTCATTGAAGAACGTTGATTGTTATCCTTCAACAAAAATAATCTTATTTGTAAATCCAAACATACTAACAATCGTTAAAGTATATATGTATGTTATATTATATTTTTCTTTAGATGTGTGTGAATCAACTAGAACATTGGAAATTAAGACATGATATTTGTGAAATGTTGAAATATCGTATTACGATACGCGTGTAGATTTAAACTTCGTAGGCATTCATAGATATTCATTTGACCGCAGTAGCTTTTTTAAATTCATTTTTATTTTAATTTCGCTTGTTTATAACGTTAGAATAATGAAATAAAACTTTTTACGAGGATATTAAATAATTCATAAAAATATAGAAAATTTAGAGGACATTCGTTTGAATTTTGAATAAAAGACAAATATATTAGACCTTTGTAACTTATACTTTGAAGGGCCACATTTGTTAATAACAACCGAAAATGTTAAATTTGAAGTTTACAAAGTTTAAAAGCCATTGAATTTCAAAACCCAACCAGAATTTCCTGATTTCCTCTTACAGATCACTTACGATACTGCCTATTCTACATAAACTTTAACTACAAGGATTTCTCATATGTTTTCGATTGGATTGAAATCGAAACTGCTGAATTCCTTTTTTTCATTATGTAATGAAGCAAAGAGAAGTGTGCAAATTGTAAGATAACGTTACACACTATAACGTTTACTCCACTAAACTTACGCTTGGATCATACAATGCTGGCTGAAATTGAAATTTTTTCTTCGGAAAAAATTACTTTTTCAAAAATAAAATGTCTCTCATTTCTGTTAATCGAGACGTATTGTTATTTTTTATTTAATCGTTTTAGTTGGTCACTACAAACCTTCAGTCAGGATTACGACCTTGCTTCTCACATCATATATATTGTTCTGTGTTTTAATTTTATCCATAATTGTCAGGACCTCCGGTTTGCTAGAAATTTGATTTAATCAAGATATCTGACCTGGGTTTGTACCGTGGTCTATTAGTCTACGGTAAATTCAAAAAGCTTATATTTGAATGATCAAGTTTTTTTCCTTTATTTCTCGACATGATAAACGATTATTAGAGGCCTTATATCGAATCAAATCTGTCGATTTTTATTTTTAAATATCTTTTGTTTGAGTTTTAATTTCAAAGCTCTTGCCAGGTTTAAGGTTTCTTATCATACTTTAAGAATCCTAGTCTGCTCTTAAGACACCAAAGTATGGCGGCGTTAATATTGCTGCTTCGAGACTGTTTTCCTGCTAAGATGTTGGGTCACTATTATATATCCAAAGCATATGAAAAGCAACGTATTATATAGAAATTCTTTAAAATTTCGTATATTTACAGTATTTTGATCATTCTAAGTAGTTTTTATAAAAGGTTAGTTAGTTCTGTCTTGCAACCACACGAAATAAGGTACGAGACACTACACATATTTTTGTTTTATAAGTTTTGTAAATGCATTTTATAAATTGCTATTAACGCGTCAGTTATCACAGTTTATTTGAATTATATTTGATTAATAGGCATATATTTTGTCGTTGTATTTTGCAATCATCTTTATAGTGTCTCTGGTTATTGCTCTATTTTGCCCATTCAATTGAATTTTTGTATGCGGCTCGAATATGCGGTGGACTAACGGGAGGCGGAATTTATATTGTGATTCCAATTTTTATAAGCGAAATATCTGATCCAATGTTAGTATTAAATATCCGATGTATTATTATTCATAATTACAGTGTAATTTCTTATAAAATGAATTAATGCTTATATAGGGTAAGAGGTCGTCTGACGTCCTTGTTCGGTTTGAGTCTAAATGTTGGTATTTTGGTTGGATATATTTTATCAACCTATGTTCCCTATCACATCATACCATGCCTGGTTTTACCTTTTCCTGTGCTATACCTAATTATTGCCACATCTTATCCAGAAACTCCACAGTATCTATTACGCAAAGGCAAAGAGGAGGAAGCGTTGAAATCTTTTAAATTCTATAAAAACAATATTGATCAGAGGAATACAGTATCCAGCATCGCTATGCAAAATAAATTTGAAGAATTGAAAATGGCCATAAGGCATCAAGAAAGTAAAAGCGAAAAAATTACCATGAACGATATTTGTAAGTTTGTGCAATAAATGTTTAAACTTTAAATTTAAGTTTAAAGCGGAAACATTTATTTCAAATTTAATCATTTACAGTTAATCGCAAATCGCTGCGGATCATCTTAACTGGCATTGTTCTCATGATTCTCAACATATTTTGCGGTGCATTTGCTCTGATCAATTATATGTCGAGTATTTTTATTGCCACAAAAACAGAATTGCATCCTGATGTTAACACCATTATAATAGGAGTAGTACAGTTATTCGGTACATATACAGCCACAATTTTAATTGATCAATTCGGTCGCAAGATTCTCATGATTGTGTCAACTTCTGGAATGGGCATTGGTATGGCTGCATTTGGCATGTATGCATTTTTCGCCGAGGAAACCGATATTGATTTATCACCATACAGCAGTTGGTTGCCATTGTTATTGATGGCGTTAATAATATTTTTAGCTAATGTTGGCCTTATATCCGTAACGTTTATTGTTCTTGTAGAAATAATGCCACAAAAGGTAAAAGAAGACCAATTTCAATTGTTTTTTTTTTTATTATTGCTATTTTTTTCATTTTAGATTCGGTCGATTGGCTCCTCATTTTGTATGGCTTTGCTTAGTATATTTGCACTAATTCTTCTCAGATATTTTCCGGTAGCAATGCATTCATTTGGACTATCGGCAACAATGTGGTTTTGCGCTACCGTATGTGCATTTGGGCTCTTTTACATATCGATTTTCTTGGAGGAGACCAAAGGCAAATCTTTGGAAAGCCAGAAATAAGAACAAATCATTCACAGATATACAAATACGTATGTGTAAGCAAGCATACATATTTTCTTTCTAAGTCCTACTGCCCAAATTACTTAATTTACAAAGGCTTCTGATGAAAATTAATTCTTTTATCAATTAAATTATGAATTACTTTTATGAAAATCGTTGTATTGTTGATGAACCTTGCATTTCATAATCAAAATATGTTTCGTTGCAATTTGCGAAATTGGCTCGGCCGAATATATGCTTTTGTTTCAAAAATAAAATTTATAACACCGTATCGTGTTTAGTTTCATTGTTGTTATCCTTTGTTTTTATAAGACAGACAATTCCGACGATCGCAAATGTATGAAATACATTTAATTATTCCAACATTTTTACGTTACTCTTATACAAATTTTCAATTGGTTTCATACAAACAGCATACGTCTTACAGAAACAGCATGATCGTCTACAAGTGGTAGAAGTTATAAGGTAAGTATTTTAATTCAAACAGACATAACAGTAAAATTGTTAAAATAGTGTGCAAAAATTGTTGTGTAAGTTGTTCTGTTCTGGTTTCAATAGGCTTTACCAGAAGTGCATAGTTCATTACCTCTGTTACATTGAATAGAACTGCGGTTTAAAGTTTAAATACTCACTCACTAGGTCTCAATTAAATAAATACATACATATATACATAATTGGTCATTACAACTTTTTAGTCAGACTTACGATCTAGCTTCTTACACCACTTATGTTATGTGTGTTAATTTTAAACATGAGTGGCGGGACCTACAGTTTAAAATCGACTCCGAACGACAGATGCTTGGAGAAGCTTTTCATGACAATTTTATTTACTCTCAGAGTTTTTGCCAGAAATCTGCTGAGAGAAAGTCGGCGAAGAAATATTTTTTCATATTTTCGTTTTTGATGTTTGGGCAAGGATTAGAACTCTGGCCTTTCGTGTAATAAGCCGACACAGTGCCTACTAGACCACGGCGACTTCTCAATTAAATGATCATAATATTCGGGCATTTAGGACATTTTGTAAGCAAAACTTTTTGTTGTTTATCTAACAAGTTCCTTCTGATGATTTAATTATGGATCATATTTTTTAAAACGCTTGTACCTGAACTTCCTGTCGATTTGTGAAATTGATGACTTCGAGGTATTTCTCAATGTTTGACTCATTTGTTGACCGTTTCGCTCGGATTGGTTTTGAACTATTTTATCTTTCAAGAGTTTTGGCTTTATTGGTTCCTCAATCAATTCCTTCATTCTTACAGTATTTTAGCAAATATTTATTTCAAATCGTAAACATGACTGAAGCTTGGTGATGATATATTAAACCCAAGGATGCAAATGCATCGGTAAACAAAATGTTTCTGTGCAATTTATCAACATGCTTCGCCAAAACATTTTACCAGCCTCTTTTTTAAAACTACAATCAACAAATGCGATGGACACTCCCAAGACCCACGAATTCCCGTTACAGAATGCTGCTTTATTCTTGTAACAGCATGATGACATGATGCGATACAATTATGTTCCCTCGTTCATTAAAAATATTCGTTCAGTTTCGTTAAATAAATAAAATTAAAATGCTTTTCCCATAATAATACAATGAAAGACAATCAAAAATTAGTTTTTAATAATTTATTTTTGATAAAACTCTGTCAAATGTAAAATATTTTCAAATTGTTTTTGTTTTTATTTTCTACTATGACGGCAATAATAAAATCATCGATGCACAGAGGATCGCTAATTTGGTTCGCATATAATTCCAATCCGAACAAAGTTTCTCATGTAGTTATAAGTAGATTCCTAATAATAAAAATAATTATACAGGAAGTGGCATGAATATTGTTCTTTGCTTAGTTGCATGGCTAAGTACCAAAAATAGTGTTGCGAAGGAGGTTATACTATATAAAATGAACAAAAACAAAAAAGAAGAGAATTGCGATACAGAGAAATACAGAAAAACCAACAATTAATCGACTAGGAACACACAAAGATCAAATTACCATTAAAGTAAAAAGTAAAAAGTATGATCCTGAGTTGTCGGAGAAATGTAATAAAAACTATGACGTTTAAAAAAAATAACGCTACCAAAGAATTAACGGCACGTTCGCCACACGGGAACAAAATTGTTCTGCACATTGTACTGACAAGTGTCGTACAGATAGGTAGAGAGGGGGATCAAGAGAAAACGGTATTTAGTACAAGCTAAGGTTTATGAAAGCTTAAAGCTATTACGACTGCAATATTTGAAAGCCTTATGGAATATGAACTACTTCTTCGACTTTGTTTTAGTTGACAACGAAAACTGCCTTATAAACGACAAAAAGATAGTGTTTGTCGATGACAGACATAACTAAGCGGAAAAAATAAAGACCTTAACGATTTATATAAGTTCTAAAGCACTCGAATTAAAATGATGAAATGATAAAATTTAAGTAGTCTTGAGCAGACAATACTGAAGATTTCTAGTTATACTTATCTTCCAAATTATAACCTCATTTGGATGAAACGTACAAAGTAATCGAAAGATTAAGATATAAACTGAAAGCAATGCCTTTAGAATGATGGGCGAATTATGTTAATGTTAATAATGCGTCTGTTTGAGACGAATAATATTTAGCGGCCAGTGTTACGAAAACAGAATAATCAATAATAGGTTTATTTGAAAAAACAAACAGATTAACAAACGAAAAAGATTCTTATCTACAGCACTTCATCGATATTTGGTCATCATAGCCATTTATAACTAAAGTTAGAAAACAACTTTTTTGGATCTCGACTGGCACAAATGAAATTACTTTTTGACTACTGCGGTCTAACGAATGTTTTACTAAAAATAGCAACAAATTTATAATTTATATTTATTATTATTTTTACATATTATTTCTTATTATAAATATTTGAACGAAACAAAATAAAACATAGACGTTGTGAATAAATTTATCGTACACATTCATTTTAGAGAAATATTTATCAAAATGTTAAAATGAATAAAATTTTATAAATAGTTTATCTTTTCTATGATTTAATTCAACAACTGCATTTAGTAATAGCCTGAAAAGTAATGTATTTTAATTTCTCTTTATTTATAGATTTTCAAAAGAAAATAAACAATAAATCCTATGGGGCTAAGAAGACATGAGAGAGAAGAATTCTGCCTACATAATAATCGGCTTTCAATTATTTTGCTTATTGAATATGGCGGCCCTTTCAAATGTAAGTCAAATTTTTTCGCAATATTATTATCCTTCAGGATCCTAACTGTTATAAGCAATATTTTAAAAAAATCCTAAAATAATTATTCTAGACTTTTAAAAATAACAACAAACTTGAAATAGTTTTTTAGACTTCTATTGTAAGAATTAAAAAATCTATTTTTTAATTTATCATAAAAATGTTTGAAATTTCAGACCTTTTTCAAGTGCTGCTTTTTGTCATATGTATTTTAGCATATACATGTAAGTGGGCTGGTCAATAAGTCCATAACTTTTTCAATTTATTGCCTATTAACTGAAAGGTTAACATAGCTTCTGTTAACATGAATTTGTCAATTAGGAGTAATTACTTACTCATCTAATTAAATTTTCCGATATTTTCTTTTCAAACATGAAGTTAGTTTAGATTACTGAAGTTTTAGTTAGATTAGTTTTAATTGTCAAAATAAATTCAGCGTTTAGCCGAATTTGTTCTGTCTCTGAAATCCATCAATTTTCCTGTGAGATGTTTTCCACATTAAAGAATTTTAAAAATTAGACCAAATTACACCGTATCTACTGCGAGCTGCGAGCCATAAACTACAATTTTTAGCACCTGCTAAGCAGCCACCGTTAATTATTTATAAAAATAAAACTTGACCTAGCTTTGATGTGTCCTTAATCTAATACCAATAAAAAATTGGACTCTTGAAAGTGTGAAAAATGCCTTTTTAACACAAATTTAGATCAAATAGCCTATGCATATTGAAATGTGATGATGCAAATAACCGTTGCGCTATTTAGCCACTATAATTCCCGTTCCTGAAGGCAGGAATAGGTCTACATTGTTGCATGGATCGTATGTGCAGTATCATATCTAAAGTTAACTAGGCCTGGCACCATCATATGTCATCGACGAAATTCGGGAGGAGTAGATATCCCTTTCTCTTGTGATTAATAATACTTCGACTTGATACTATACAGGCTATGGATAGTAAATGGGTGACTAAAACTAACTGTCGGACAAATAGTCATGAAGTTTTGGCTTCATTAACATGAAGTGAATAAGTTCTTTGATAAGCATGATTAATGGAATTACTGAATATGTTCTCATTGGCTAATATGCACGTTCTTGGTCGTATGATATTCTGGCTATTATGGCAGATGTTGTGATGTGGAAGAAGAGAAGGGAGTGGAACACCTTCTATGATATCAAAAGTATTTTTACATTATCAAATTTAAAGTTAGTAAATTCACATATTTTCACATCCTATTTTGCCTTTACAACAACAGAGTGTGTTCGAAGAAAATCGCATATTCGAAAATCGCATTCTTTTATGTATATAGTACACGACTGTCATGTGGAGTATATCCGTTCGATCTGTATTTGCAACTCTATTTTTGAGAAGTTTATCTGTCACGTATAATATAAACATACTCAAATCTCATATTTAAAAATAAAACCTTCTCTATAAACCAATTTCCCTAGTCTTAAAACATCGCGTTAGTGTTGGTCGTAAATAAATGAAAATTATCACTGGTTCTTTCTGTTATTGCTTGGTGAATACCATTCCATAATTGTTTAAAAATGTTACAGATTAATAAAACAATAGGCAATTTCACTCACACATTTTGTCACTGATTAAAATTAAATTTAATATTTATATATATAACTAGCTGACCCGGCGAACTTCGTCCTGTCCAAAAATTGATCTTTTTATTGTCCAAAACAGGTCACATTATATATTTATTGTAATAGTTGGGGATAGGACGAAAGAGCCCTTGTACCGCCCCCTCTGAGTACTTCTTAAAAAAGAAAAAACACAAACTATATATGTTTTACGGTACGCAGATCTATCTAGTTTAAAATTTAATGTAGCGCTGACGAAGTTATAGTTGTTGTACTGGCTCCTAAACAAAAACTAACAAACATACATGCTATATATGTACATATGCAGCTAGAATTAGATGACTTATAGGTATCTCTTAAAGAGGGTTGTCACGACCATTTTTGGTGGGGTTGTGGATACGAACTTATCCGCCAAATTTTATCCGTCTACGACCAATATATGTACCTAAATATTCAATTTCAATACCACGTCCCCTTAACATTTAGGGATATGAAAAATAGATGTTGTCCGATTATTAAAATTACATGAAAATCTGTCGATCCATTTCGCTGGAGTTCAACCACTACATGTTAGATTATTAAAATATTAATCTAATTATTAAAATTATCCTTAAAAGAGCAAGATTTCAGAAATTTTTATTGTTTAAAAAAAATTTGGAAAAAGCTCACTTAACGAAAATACATTTTATTTCAAATTTAAAAATTTTCTAAAACTAATTCACTTAATAAAATCATTTAATCATTTATAACTCGTTTTAAACTTGAATATATTTTCACTCTTTTCAGGCAGTAACCCATGGAGAAATTACAGGTACAGTTTCAATTTTGATATTAATTTAAGTTTTTATTATTTACATTAATTATTAGTTTATTTAACGACGCTATTTTTTGTTTGATTTTTTTTTTTTTTTTTGGTTTAATAAAAAACTCCATTGTGTATTGTATATTGTATTTTTACATACTCGTATATAATATCGTTAAAATAATGTTTTTCATGGCCTCCACAAAGCATTTCTACCTCATTTTGACCGCTGTCCTTCTATGTAAGATTACACTGTCCTAGATCTTGGAGTATCGAAGATCTCCAGGTATACCGGTCGAGGCTTCTTGAGCCTTGAGAATTAGTCTCAGATTAAAATTTTGCATTGCCACTTTTGGCATCAACAATATATTAGTTTGAAGAAGTTTTAGGTAAGGATACCTAAAACTTGCACCCATTTGTGCAGTAATAGACGTTCTTTTGATCGCAATATATTTTATTTAATTTAAATTTGTTTTAATTTAAATTTACAATTTTTGCTTGTTGATTAGATTAAAAATAAATTAAATAAAATAGAAATATGTTTTACATTTCGTAAAAACTAGAAAAATTAAAGGACATTCGCTTGAACACGTGTTTTATTAAATTTTAAAAAATCGGATAAAAAATATTAAAAATTTATAAAAATCTTGATTTTATAGGGTGACCCACATTTTATTGATAACTGAAAAAATATCTTTTCATATTTTTAAGAAGCTTTGAAGGGTTTGTATGAAGTGCAGAGGGGACTATGTTGAAAAATGATAAAAATCTGTATTTCAATTAGACACAAAAAAAAAAAAATTATTGACCCCCAAGGGTATTTGAACATTTCATATCCAAAGTTTAATAAATTTATTTTGATTTTAAAATTAATCGTTCAATTCTCAGACTTTTGAAATAGATACACAGATCCTGGCCCATAAATTTTCAATTTGTTGTCGCTTGTTTCAACATCTCACTAACAGTAGATATACATATGTATGTATGCATATCTCCAAATACTAACAATAGCACAATATTTATTGCAATAATATCAATTAAGAATCATATAACAGTTAAACCGTTAAACAGTATATCGTAAATTATTAGATAGAATGGACATAAAATACATATTGATGACACAATATTTAAATGCTTATGTGTTACACAAGTCATCAAAAAATGTCATTAAATCGAATATTGAAAGACTTAACTTGGGTCTTAAAGAAAACCACAGAAATGTTAATAGATATTGTCAGAACAAATTTGTCTTAAAAAAGAAGAGAATAGCAACGAAGGAACCAACACGCGGTCTACATTAACATTCGGAATGGTAAAGAATGATGCATACAACCAATACGAAATCTATAACTCTTTGATAAACTCCTATAACCGAAAAAGGTAATACGAATAAAATCGAAATTTTAAATTATGATCATTATACTGGAGTTTTACAAAGTTGGTTTAATTGCCTTTTAGGACTCTTCGGTGCTGTAGCATCAAACCCTTCAAAATGTTTTGTGGTTTGATGAAAGTGCTCTGATCTTAAATGAGATAATGTTCCATTACAGAAATATGTTTTCGTATTTTTCCATACAATTTAGGATTTCCATATGATTTGGAATAGAGTTTGATACACCAACTAAAGATCTGATACTCCTTACTGTATAATATTTGTATTTTTTATTTGTTAGTTACATACCTGATTTATTTATTCAAACTGTTAACATTTCACTTTCTTTACCATTTCATTTCATATCGTCAATTAAAGACATTGATGCAGACATTGGACTGAATGAGAACAAAGATGAACTACAACTTAAATTAAGCTGGAAAGATAATTTGACCGAAGGTACATGGAATTAATTTTAAATTAAAATATCGGCCCATATAATGACTTCTAAAAATGTTTAATATTTTTGTTTTGTTTGCAGGTACATTCTATAATGTAATAATGACTGCGGTGAACAGCACGGAATGTGATGAAATGCCATGTAGTCTGTACGGAATTCAAAAGGTACTATTAAGTCAAAGTAATGAGTCATTAAAACATCCGAATATTCAATCAGTAACTTTTATTAACATTAGGCAGCAAAGAGAAAATATGCTACTTATTCATATCGAATATTGAAAATTTTTTAAATTTTCACCCTAAGTTTAAGCGTTCTTCAGAAAATGTTACTATCAAGTCTAGTTTTTAAGCAAATCTGCCAGCTTTTAGTCAGTTATGTATGTTATTTGATTTCAATATCATTTTGCGACATCGCAAATTGACGCTTCTTAACGTCAAATTTTAAATAAAGTCTGTGTGTATTTGTGATATCATCCAAATTTTTTAATTGTTTGAAGGATCTTTTCATGTTATTATGTGTGGAATATATAATCGTTGAAAGGTTTTTTTTGCGACTCTGGGCAAAACGTATCCTGACGCATAAATCAGATTGAATTTGACCTTAATGTTTAATCTTCCATGATTTGTGAACATAAATCAGTCTGAATGTGTGGAGTACCGTTTTACCATATGTTGCACGAGTTGTTGAATAATATATTCCTTCGTCTTGATTTGACACAACAGACTGAATAAATGGCAACTAATTGATAGAAGTAGCTTGAACATAATGGCCGTTATCAATTGTTAAAAATCGGAAGTCCTTGTTGGAGTGCTCGATAGTTATGATAGTGTGAATTTACGATAACATTTCTCATTGCAAACCATTTAGGACCTAACTATAAAATAATGGAACATAACGCTACGGTATATCATGTTTGCTTGTAATGTCATAACTTAACGATATAGAGTATGGCTTCATTTATTCCAATAAAATCAAGACATAAACATTGTTTATTATAACTGCCTTCTATTTTGAGAGCGTTCATCAAATTTTCGTAAGTTCATAAGTTCGTTTACTTTTTCGCTTACACAAATCAAACATAAAGTTGAAAAATTTTGATCAACTTATATATGCAGATTGCCAGAGTGGGCTAAGTAACAAAAAAAAAATCGCCTTCATTTAAATCCAACTAAACTTTTTACAAAACTTGTTTGTATAATTTTCTGTAATTTTTCATTATTTTTTTAGCCTAAAGACTTCATTTTAGTTCCTGAAAATCCAATTTCTTATTTCGATATTGTCGAATGCAGATACATGTTTGGATGTAATTATACACTGGTGGTGGAAAATTCAAATGGTGCTGTATCAAAGCGAAAACTAATTTCAATTCCATGTATGTCAAATAACTCTTAACATTAAGTACTATGCCTACAAATGTATAAAAGTTTTTAAATTATAATTTACATTTTAGATTGTGTATTGGATGTGTGCTCATGTCAACATCAGGATACTCTACCTAAAGTTAGCACTGTCGGAACAATAACTAATAATCATACCATTTACTTGAAATGGTCTATTAAAAGCAATGGCGCATTAGTTAAGAATATTCAAGTCGAAAAAATATCAATCATGTAAGTCTCCAGTGTAAATATTCCACTTATCATTCAGAATAGACTGTTATTACTCTTTTCTTTGTAATATCAAGCATTAATGAACAAACTAATCCATCATTATCGTGGGGCGGTAAAAATCTCCCACTTTTGGAAAAGATCTACACAATATCTAATCTCACAACGGAAGCAACAACATCATCGCCATTATCTTTAAATCGCACACAACGGGGAACTTTTGAAATAAAAATTGATCGAAGTTTAACGCCGGGAACAGTTTTGAATATACATTCGAATGTTATCGATGAGTTACAATGCCTAGGACCTTCCAGTGTAATCAAATTGAAAGGTAACACACAATCAGATACAGATATAATCATTTTGTTTTTGGTTTGCTTACTGATTTCTATTTTTCTGAATATAAATATTAAAGTGCCTTCAAAAGAAGACATCACTTTACACCCGGATGAAGTGAGAAATAAAAATCTTATCGATGATAGTGTGGTGAGTACAAATATTAAAATTGTTTTGGCCTATAAATTTTAATAATATTTCAAATTTTAAGCTTTAGTATGATAACACAGTAATAGCTCTTCAAATTCTTCAGACGTTCTTTAGATAAAAACTAGTTTGTACATTTGGCCTTGAAGTAAATCCAAAAATTATTCTACATACATATATCAAAATGAAATGAATATGTTCTCATAATTAATATGTAAAATGAAATATTCTTTCATAGTAGAACAGAATCAGAATTGAGCAGAAACTTTAAATTATTTTTAACAACACACTTGGTCATAATTAGTGACATTTACAATCATAGACAATCGTTTGACTTTACTTTAACTTTAATTCCAAAGTTATCTAACACTCCTTTAACTTCGAGGATTGAAAATAGACATTTGAATACAAAACACTAACAATCATTAGTCAAACAATTAAATAGAAATAGTTGCGATAAAATTCTGTACCTGGCTGCCAGTTGATGTCAATAATATTGGACAAAGTAGCTCAGGTGTCATGTTTCTCATAAATAAAAATGTAATTTCATAATTAAAAAATGTAATTATAAGTGTAATTGTGTGATAATTTATAAAGCAATTAGTTTCGTGATGTACGCAAGGATAAACCTTACATTTTTTTCGGTAATAATAAAATCGTTCTTTGGACATCAACATGCTTTTGTCTATTCCAAAATTATGACTTCTTTTCGAAAATGGTTCAATAATTGAATAAGAAACGATGACGTATATATAGTGTATAGTGAACACTATTTTAATAGCGGTTTTAACCATAAAAATTTTTTTACTCAGTATTACTTCGAAGAGATAAATTTAAGCGTTCAATATATTGCCCAAATGTCATGGTTTGCAGCATTTAAAAGACATCTATAACTCTCAAAAAGCAGCAGAATTCTTGCAAAATAGCTTGGATGGTTAAAATGTTTTATTAAATAAGAGTATGAGCCTTATGGTGTTGGGAGCATTATGTTATATGTAACTTCAAGTACAATGCTCTGGAGATGTGTGTCGGTACTAGGTGTGAGCAATTTGGAGGCAGCAATAAATAAGTTAAGCTACACAAACATTCTAAAGAATAATTTCAACGAAAGTGTAGGAGAATTAAGAATTCATAATGATTATTACTTCCAGCAGGTCAACTATTATTCTGCTCTGTCAGAAAGTGCGTATTTAGGGACTCATTTCGAAAAATGATTACATAGTCGCTAAATGTCAAATAAAGATAAACTGAAAAACTTACTTATAAGTGAATATCAAAATAAAAAACAAAAAACTGTTGTATTCAATACTAAGTTAAATAAAAAAACTTTCCTTAATTTTCTATTCTTTTGTTGCGTACATACACATATTTTTTGTTTTATTATAAAATAGAAATAAATTAATATGAAAAGTTCATAAAATGTATATTGGTGTACCTAGCCTTTTGCTGTCCACTGCTTATATAAAAATTAAAAAACATAAAATTATTTAAAAAAATTATATATAAAAATACAGTATGTATATACTACATATGTATGTATTTATACTTGTTAAATAGAAATAAACACTTATTTCTTTTCTTATAGACATTAGGACTGATTGTCGTAACTGCCTTACTCACAACGGCTGTCATAGGGTGTCTCTTACATTGCGTATGGAAAAAGCACAAATCAAAACTTAATAATCAGTTAGAAAGAACTTTTGAATTTTCAACGACAGATATTCCGTAAGTATTAAAAGTAATAATTTTAGAATTATTGAGTTGTGTGTATCCAAATGATTTAAGAGTTTCAAACTTTTCAAATACGTTCATATGTATTGGCTGTTAAAAACAGAAAGAATACAACGGAAACGTCAAAATAACGGTAATCAGTTAATCTATTTTATTATTTGTTAGTTCTTTAATCTAACTATTGCCGTCATCAATTAATGTTTCTTGCAAAACTGATACTAATGTACACACGTAATAATGTACCAGGTATTACTGAACGTAATTTAAATTAAAGAAGCGTCTAAAGACGTGCTAATATGAGAATTGCTTTTTATATGTGGTTAAGATCAGGGGATTGTAATATAAAGAAAAGTAACAAGTAACACGTATACTTGGGATCATTGCCAGGCTTAGTTTTCTACAGAACATATGGAAATACAAATGTAATCATTGAGCAAAAAGTAACACTTATTTTTTATGGACACATCGGTTTATAGTTTTACATCAAACAAAGCTTATATATTCGGAGACAAATAAATTAAATATCCTTTAGTTAATTTATAAAACATTAGCCAACTACAGACTTTTCTAATGTTTATATCAATATCTCTCATGGAGACACCAATATGCACATTTACTTCACATGTGATTGTTTTTCAACGAAAAAAGATCGCTATATTATTTTCAATAAGATAACGGGGCTGTTTATATGTAATTAACCTAGCCCCAACGAATGGTTTCCTTCCAAAAATTTTGATCCACTTTCATATCCAGTATTCAGTTCCGATTCCAATCAAATCGATAACTTATGCCTTATGCAGAGAGTTGGCAAATTCCAACCATAAATTGTCTAAACACAAGGAATTCTGTTTGGGTAGGTTGTGTATTCAAATTCAAACTCCTTGGCATAATTAGGGCGGCCACAAAAAATGTAAAAAAAATATTGTTACGTTTTTACCAATTTTTAAAAACGTTTGAAATATGAGCTCGTAGATTGCAAATAAATTTAAAAAAAATAAATTTATGTTTAATTTTAATTAAATTTTTATTATTCCGCATTATTCGCACAATTTTGGTGTACCACTGTTCACAACTGATTCTAACAACAACAATTGCTTTATTTGTTATTCCTTTGTTTATGGCCTTTGCGATAGACAATAACAATTGCGACACAAATGCTCTATAGATCTTTGTAACGGAGATCTTCAAACCACGATTGGTTTACTTCACACGCAATGCGTCTTCACACAAGACTGACTGAACTTCTACTCCGAGTTTGCTTGCTTTGCCTTGCCTTTTATATAGCGACATAAGCAGTCTGATGAATGTTCTCGTAGGCGAGGCTCTAGTCTTCGCCTTCACGAGATTTCTATGACTGTAAACATGTTGTTTACATTCAAACATGCTTTCTTCGTTGTTGTTAGTGTATCTAGTTTACGTTCGTCCCTTCAGCGTTGTTATTGTTTGTTGTCTCCTTGTTTATCCGTTATATTTCGTTATATTGATGTTGTTGTTTTATTTTCGTTAATGAAGTAAACAAGTCCGTTGTTTTATTTTTGTAGCTTTTGTTTAACATTTAAGTGTTAAACGATGTTACACCATTTCTATTTTCGTAACAATATTTAAGGAAAACCAAAAAATCTTTGCTAAGCAAGCAAAATCGGCACACAAAATTTTCAGCCAATTGGCCAATCAAATGAAGTCAGTTACGCAACATGATTTAAAATATCGCGTTAGCAAATATTGGAAGAGTTTTGGAAGAATTCCAAGTCGTAAATGCAGAGGCTTAAATCTATCAAATGATGACGGACATTATAACGGACATTAACTTATATATTTTATGTAGGTATTTAACCGGTCCTATCATCTTTAAAATTTTTTTACATAGTTGTGCTAGGAAAATAAATATAAAAATTAATAAATATATATTATCATTACTAATTATAGAATTATTATAATTATCTTTTTTAGAATGGAAAACAATGTTAATTACGTTTCCTATATTGAGGTAAATAAGCAAACAATAAAGGAAATTTGCAGGAATTAATTGTTTTAAATATTTTATTTAATCAGTTCCACGATATTCCGAGAAATAATAATTTTGAAGTTTCAATGAATGATATAGCAATAGAAGCTGAAATAGGCGAAGGAGCTTTTGGCAGGGTTTATAGAGCACGAGCAGTTAATTTAAAGAATATACGAGAATCTGAAATCGTAGCTGTAAAACAACTAAAAAGTGCGTATCATGATATTGTCTTTTTGGATGATTTAATCTTTTTGATTTTCTTTAGAAAATTCGGCTCCTGAAGAAGAAGAGGAATTTTTAAAAGAGATAGAAATGCTTCAAAAAATTGGTGTTCACCAGAATATAGTTCGCTTTTTGGGTTGCTGTACTGTGCAAAGACCGTACTTTGTTATAATGGAATATGTGGGTCGCAGTGATTTGGTAAGTTTTAAATAGGTTATGATTCCATGCATTCTAAAATATTATTGGACCTACTTATATTTTTATTCAACAGCTGTCATATTTGCGTACAGTGCGTTATGAAAATGAAAAATTAAAATTAACAAATTCGAATCGCTGGAGTCGTCAACAGTCGTCCGAACGCGATGAAACGAAATTAAAATATTTAGAATTGCACATGTCGGCTACGGAATCCATTGCTAGTGAAAATGAAAGTCTAACTCGTGTTCCTAAGCCATCATTAGCTGAAAGTAAGTTTTTTTTAAATCCAAATTTCTGTTGAATATCAATGTTTGCTATTACCATATGAGAAAATTAAAATATTTCTTTTTTCGAATTTTAAAAATTAATTTTTAATTAATTAATTTCATATTTCCCCCGAAATAATCTATTCAGAATGGTTCCTGACATCTCCTTTCTTATAGCGTTAAATTTTCTAAAACAATACTACGTACATACATAATTGGCCATTACAACCCTTCAGTCAGGATTACGGCCTAGCCTCTCACACCACTTATGTTGTGTGTGTTAATTTTATACATGAGTGGCGGGACCTACAGTTCAAAGTCGACTCTGAACGATAGATTTTTGAAAAAATTTTCATGGCAATTTTATTTACTCTCAGAGTGTTTGCCAGAAATCTGCTGAGGAAGTCGACGAAGAAATATTTTTTTTATATTTCGTTTTTGATGTCTGGCCGGGGATTCGAACCCTGACCTTTCGTCTAATAAGCCAACACACTACCTACTTCTCTAAAACAATATTTTACACCAAATTAGTACATAATAGTGCACAAATTTATACATACTTCAGTAAAGAAGTGTGGTTTTGGAGTTACGACATTACTAAAGTAAACGAGCAGATGTTTAAACTGAAAAATGAATTAATTAAAACGTCTTAACGTAATTTGAAGCATTTGCATCAGAATCCTCTTTGCACTTTTTCTAATAATAGTTTAAAATTATTTTTTTTATAATTTATAGCTACTTATACAATCATAAACGATGACGATGAATATAATAGTGATTCAAAGCCTTTTGAATACAGATTAGATTACAAAGAACTATACGATTTTGCTTTACAAATAGCGAATGGCATGCGATATTTGGAGGAACTAAAAATTACCCACCGGTAAGACATGATTCATGGATGTACATTCATATAAAACTAAACTGAACAAATTTTAAACTTTTAAATTGTTTCAGCGATTTGGCTGCCCGAAATGTTTTAATTGATGAGAGGAAAATTTTAAAAATTTCCGATTTTGGCTTGTCCCGCCATGACGTATATATTAATACCAAGACAAGAAAGGTACATATACATACATATATATGATATATTTAAAACAAATAAATACAGTTATTATACAAAAATTAATGCTACTAACATATATATAACTGTTTTAGCTGCCGTTAAGATGGCTTTCGATCGAAGCAATAGTTTATAACACATACAGCAGTAAGAGTGATGTGTGGGCGTATGGGGTTGTTTTATGGGAGATTGGTACACTGGGAGCAACTCCGTATCCGACAATAAGTAACTACGAGATTGTTAAATTTCTAAGATCTGGGAATCGACTGGAAAAACCCGATATTTGTACTGAAAAAATTTACGAATTGATGTTGAAATGCTGGAGTGAACATTCCGATGAAAGACCATCATTTGAAGAAATTTTTAAAATGTTAAGTGCGGAAAGTCCCTACATTGATATTAGTACTCTAAGTGACGACTATGTGTTTCCTCCTATTAAAGATGATTAGAAAACAATAGTGCTACTTTCAACAACATTACAAAAATTAATAATAATTGACAAATATTCACTTTTATAAAGTGCTTTACACGTAAATCTTATTTAAGCTAGAAAATGAAATTAAATTAATAATAAAAAGTATTATTTCCATTTTGGGACCGTAATAACTACACATTTATTATAAAAATACTTGTTAGTAATTAATGCAATACAATATTATAAAAATATTATAGTACAATACAATGTGTATATTCTATTTAAAAAAATCGTACATAATTTAATTAACTTTCATAAATTCGAAATAAAAAATAAAATAGAAATAACTCATGGCGCGATGACAACTAATTTGTTTTATTGGAATGAATGCTTGGTCAGGAGTGGATTTAATATTAAATTGTTCTGTAATTTAAAGTATTTCATTAAGACATTTGATTAATCTGTAAACTGGGCAAATTTCCTTTCAAGACCCTGATAAAACTATAAGGAGCCTTATCCCTATCAGTCTCTGTTACTCCAGACAGAGTTGCCTATTATAAGTCGTATTGATAAAATTCAAGCATCGAATCAACGTGTTGAATAAAAATAATCATTTTATGCTATTTACCGAATTCTTTTTATTTCTCTATTAATGAAAAGGTAAGATTCCAGTAATAAATTCGTTTCGCCAATTGAATTTACGGATTTTTCCACGAATTAAACTTCTTGGGTTTTAGATTCCTTAAAATACAATAATATACTCTTTGCTTATCGTATTCGATCTTTCAGAGAAACAAATGTCAGTAAGTACTGTAGAAACTTAAAATTTTCCGAGAAGATCAATAGTCTTGACTTACTGCTACTTACATCAAAGGAATGACAGCGTTTGTATTTTTCAAAGCAAAATTAAACATATAAATGTCAACAAAACAAATTTTTATACCACGAACAGGAATTAACGTCGTCTTCCTATGGACAACATGCAACGAATGTTTTATGTATTGAGCCGTTAATTCCTGCTAAAAACCTTAAGCAACAAGTTTTAAAGTGAATGTGGAAAAATAATGTATAATTTAAAATTTTAAAATTTTTTGACTGGAAATATAGTCCCTAAGCGGAGCTGATAGCGATAAATTGGTTACGCACGTTGACGTTGACGTTCCCTAGTATACACTAGGGAAATAAAGTAAGCATTTTGTATTCCATCCCGATGTACCCCGATGCTCTAGCTGGTAGTGCGCTAAATTACAAAAAAAAAAATAGTGAGATTTTCACAAAACAAATCTCGAGGAAAAAAAACGTGACGAAGCTTTTACACCTCTCCTCATCTCTTTCACCAACACAATATACAGCAAGAGAAGGAGTCATCTTCTAAAAAAACACTCATGCTCATGCAGTGCATTGCATTAGTTCTGAAACAATTTGTTATCGTGCAGAGGAAATAAGAAGCAGAGTTTATGGCCGATGAATTTGTCTTTGTTGTGTTAGAAAATAGTTCTACAGGAGAGCAGTTTCGCATACAGATAGTGTAACTGAAGAACAAGCTTTGTCTGCAAAGCGTTGTGCGAACCACTGTATAATCGACAACGGAAGAATGAATATAACAAAAAATATGCAAGGAAGTCCCTACCACATTCCGTGGTGGTATTGAGGGAACAGAAAAACCCAAGACAATATTGCAATGGTGCTGCAGTAAATGAATAGAGCTGAATAGATCTAAACTTTTGCTAACGAGCAACTACGTCCTCCCCCGTACGCGGTCGAAAATCCTTAGAACCAATACATGGGATTACAATACATGGGAATCGTAAAAATAGGAATGAATAATTTCTCTGAATTTAATGAATAATTAATTATAAATCTGAATTTAATGATTAAGTAACTGTTATATCATGTTTTATATCATGAAACCTCAAACGTTAATGTAACATTATGACGAAATATCTTCGTAAACAAACTTGATATAACTGAGTGTTGTACATGAAAGAGAAATTCAAATCATTTATAGCTTAGTTCAGACAATCTTCATTTTTTTAATACATGGGTGCTTGTCTAACAACAATATATTACAAAGTTTTTTACATTAATTAAAAAATTGTTTGTAAATTTCTTGTGCTGCATTATGATTATTTTCTCAGTCTGATTAGAGAACGTAATTTGGTTAATAGCTTGATCCGTAAGTTTTATTCCAATCAACGTATTGAATAAGATCATTTCCTGAAACACTTGGACGAATTTTTTTTAATGCACTGTAAAAATCTTGTACATTCACTGGACGTAACTATAAATATTAAGTTGTTAAAAATGTTATAGATAAATAAATAAATTACTTACATTATCTTTGTTAAAATTTAAAATATCTTCTGCTGCTAAAGACCGTAAAGGCTCCATAGATGCTTCACGACATAAGCTATCCATATCAGATCCGGAATAACCCTCAGCGAGTTGAGATATTTCTTTAATATCATTTAAATTCAAATTATTCTCAACTGTTTTTAAAAGATTTATAAGGATTTCAGTTCGAGCATTTTCTTCTGGGAGTGGTACATAGAGACGTTTAACGAATCGTCTTCTAACAGCTTCATCTAATTCTTGAGGTCGATTAGTGGCCCCAATGATCAGAACACGGTCATCTTCAGATGTTGCGGCACCATCTAGGCGCACAAGGAATTCAGTCTAAAATATAATTTTTATGATTTTCGAATTTGATAATTGAATTTAAAATTTATGTAATTGTACACTCTAAGACAGCTAATTATTATTTTTTATAAAAGGCACACATACATACATACATAATTGGCCATTACAACCCTTCAGTCAGGAGTACGGCCTAGCTTCTCACATGACTTATGTTGTGTGTGTTTATTTATACGAGTGTCGGGACCTACAGTTTAAAATCGACTCCGAACGACAGATTTTTGAGAAACTTTTCATGGCAATTTTATTTACTCTCAGAGTTTTTGCCAGAAATCTGCCGAGAGGAAGCTGCCGAAAATATATTTTTTTTTCATATTTCGTTTTTGATGTCTGACCGGGGATTCGAACCCTGGCCTTTCGTCTAATAAGCCAACACACTACATACTAAACTACGGCGACTTCAATAAAAGGCACTAAAGTTGCTAAATATCGTACGCAAGAATAGTATTTTATACCTTTAAGCGCCGAGTTCCCTCGTTTTCATTTTCCGACCTCTGAGATAGCAAAGAATCTATTTCGTCTATAAAAATAACCTGTGTTGAAAAGGTACACAATGAACGTCAGCTCTAATATTTCAAATAAAAGTCAACTTACCGAGGGCTGACGTACTACTGCAACAGCAAATAGAGCACGTACCATTTTCTCACCTTCCCCCATCCACTTTGAAGTCAATGACGACGAACTTATACTGAAAAATGTTGCACTGGATTGTGAAGCTATACACTTTCCAATTAATGTTTTCCCAGTTCCAGGTGGGCCAAATAAAAGTATTCCCTTAGGTGGTCTACGTAGACCAGTAAATATATCCGGCCTGAGCAATGGATAAACAACGGCTTCTTTTATAATAGACTTTGCATAATCTAAACCGGCTATTTCATTCCAATCTAGATCGTATATTATGTAAGAATTAACATGCTATTTCTGTAGAATAAACCTGCCCTAGTGTGTATGACATAACTTACCAACTGGTTTAAATTTATGTATTATCTCATTACTTATTAGCTCTACCATTTTCAAATCGACATTTTTTAATGCTGGATGCAACAATAATGTTGCCAATTCGGAATCAATTTTTTTCTCAACTACTCCATCATCAGACCTAAACGAAGAAGGTAATTTAAAAATATTTAAAAATATTTGAAAAATAAAATTAATTTATTGAATTAATATTGTACTAAAGATTTTATATACCTCAACTAAGTCAATTAAATACATAGGCATAAGGACTAAAATACTGATCTAGCTTTACTACACATCATACCGACAAATACTAATAACTGTGAACTCTCAGGATAATGTACTATATATTTATTTATTTAGATTTACTTGAATTAACTTCTTTTAACTTCTTTAATGTTTATGTCGAGTACACTCGTCAGTGTGAAATTAACATTATTCGCATAATGTTGAGTAAACTCGTATCGAAGAAAATAAATCGCATTCGTATCATTATTCAGCGGCTCTAATGGAGTTTTAATCCTTGAGAAAGTTCAAATATCATAGAGTCTACACTTAATACACTTAATACTTTTATGATGTAAAAGAACATCGGCAGAGACAGAGTTATCGTGTTTATATTTTTAGCAACAGGAACACACGTATATTTAAAATATTATAATATTTCCCATTTCAGAAGCAAAATACTTATTATAACTAATAAAGAAAAAAGTTATTTCTTCAATTTTTATTTATTATTGATTCCCTTTTAATTTTTATTACATTGATTTCACTTTCTGAACAAATTTTTTTTTTTGTATTTGCAGGGTTTTGACATTTTGTTCATATCATACTTATATTATGCTACCCATATCATGATAGCTGATTTTGAGTATAGACGTAAGAAAATTATATCTGCTATCTAAGTTGACGTGCGCAGATAGAAAAATATTTCGTTTAATATCATGTGTAAACCCTATGTTAAGTTTTTTTTTTTAAAAATATACATTGGAGAACATTTGTTAGTTAGGCAACCTTATTTATTTTAATAAACAATAATAATATTTAATAAATAGTTTTAGATTTTTCGCGTCACCAAGAGCTTTGTGAGTTCCACTTAACTGTAGCACGACAGATCTCTACAAAAGGTTTTCTCTGAGTTTGACCCTGAGTCGTTGAGATGTGAAAGTTGGAGCAATTCATGGATTGTAATGGTTCGAGACCAAAAAGGCCTTATACATATTCCAGCCTATACCAATGCCAAATTCGCGACTCTAGTTAAAAAGTGGATATCAATCTATTCCGGTCGAAATATGCAAGAGGAAACAGAACACAATCCTAAGATATTTTTAACTATGCTTTAGGCTGGAGCCCACAATACGTATGGCTTGGAAGTGCCAAATTGAAGTCCAACTATCCCACCTGCATCAGAATGAGATTGAACATCGTGGACTAGATCGAATGTATTGAAAAAATCTTGTAGGAGCCCTACGTTTCTGCAAGTGTTAAGCGGAACGAATATACTAATATACGAAGTCGCCGTAGTCTAGTGGGTAGTGTGTTGGCTTATTAGACGAAAGGCCAGGGTTCGTATCCCCGGTCAGACATCAAAAACGAAATATGAAAAAATGTTTCTTCGGCGACTTCCTCTCAGCAGATTTCTGGCAAAAACTCTGAGAGTAAATGAATTGCCATGTAAAGTTTCTCAAAAATCTGTCGTTCGGAGTCGACTTTAAACTGTAGGTCTCGCCACTCATGTATAAAATTAACACACAAAACATAAGTGGTGTGTGAAGCTAGGCCTTAATCCTGACTGAAGGGTTGTAATGGCCAATTATATATGTATGTATGTATGTAAGTAGTCATTCCAACCGGCAGACATAAAAATTAAAGAGAACTAAAGAAGAGTTATAGAAATATTAAATATATTGAAATAACTATAAACATTACTTCGAAATAATATGTACTATGGTAGTTTATTATGTACTGTGTGTACTTGAATATTAGGATTCGATTCACAGCAGAGGCTTTGGTCTGATACACTATACTCAGCATGTATAAGGTCGAATTTACTCAATTTGCAAATAATTAAATATAATGTGTAATTATGTTGTAATTATCAAATACATAAAATATACAATTACTTCGAAATAAAATAATATAAATAGTTACTTCGAAATAATATGAAATAACCAAAACATAATTTAAATAAATAAGTCAAATGGATCTTCATATATACTCACGATTTATTTCTAACTGGTGATATAAAATTCTTTCGGGTGGAATTAGCAAGACGTCCTAGAGGACCCAGTGATTTTTTTGTAGCAGCAAAATTGAAACCGATGTCATACCTTTGGTTGTCTTGCTTCTTAGTTTCCACGTTGAATTGATCATTTCCAACGAAATCACTGCTTTGCGGATTGCTCTAAATTGATTAATAAGTTATTAATAACAATAAGTTATTAATAATTAATAAAATGCAATAGAGTAGCTATCACAAAATAAATTAAAAACAATTACATTATACCCTTGCGCAGCCAAAAGCTGTCGTGCCGAGTAAAATGATGGTTCCGCATTTTTCTTTGGGACATTACTTCGCTGAAGAAAATTTTCCATAGTTTTAGGGAGCGTACCATACTTATTCTTTATATTACAGCCTTTGTCAGTGTATTCCTCTGTTCGCTTTTTAGGGAGCTTCATATGTTGACTACTATTATCGTCAGGAACTATATCGTCGTACATCTTTGGGTTTTCGTCCGGTATATAATTTCGTTGAAGAAAATGTTCCATTGTTTTGGAAGACATACCATATGTTTTCTTCATATTACACTTGTTGTCTGCACACTCCTCTGTTTGTTTTTGAGGGAGCTTCAAATGTCGATTACTATTATCCACAACAACAATATCATGGAACATCTCTTCGTTTTCGTTCGGGCTAACTTGAAATTCTACATCATTTAAGTTAGGAAATAATAAAGTCCCGTTAAAGTTAACATTTAAAAGCGTTGGGGTTAAATGCTCAATTTCAGAATTTATCCTAATGTATTTCCTGTAATCTGACCACAGATGTTCGGTCAAATCGTTTGATAAATTTCCTCCAAAGCACTTTGAAACAAGAGTTTGTTGGCGCCAAGCTGTTGATTTCGATTTCGATGAGCCACCTTTTGAAGTTATTATATTATTTAGATAAACAAAAGCGGCGTCTAGTTTTTGTTTGGAATAACTTGAGTTGGACGAGGTATCGCCACAAGTTCGATCCATTTATTAAAAAGATCTAAAAATTTTAAATCCAAGAACTAACACAACTGAGCGCGGTAAGCCCCACACCAGAATGACAACATCAAAAATGTAATAAAGAAATCGCGTTTTTAGGAATTGAAAGATTGGATTATCAAATGTACACAGTACGGCGCAAAAATGAGCAACGTTTTTTATAAAGTGATGAAATGTTTTTTTTTTGTAATTAAAAAAAATATTTTTATTATTAAAAAAACCACATTTCATTTTGAAACTGTAAAAGGTTATGCTTAGACTATTCTTCAATTTAGCGAAAAAGATCGAAATTGATCTGACAATACTGAATATCGCATGTATTCTAAAAGTAATAGTATAAAACTTACGATAGATTATTTCCCGTTACTAAAAAAAAATTAATGTACCATTGTTTTATTTGAGCGTAACGGTTTTTAAAAATTCAAAAAAAAAAATCGGAATGTCTCAATATTTAGACAACATTCTATTCCTATTCTACACAAAAACTTGACGATTTTTTCACACATAGTATTTGACAATTTTTTTATTCAATTATGTATCAATTTTTGTGTTCGAATGTATTCATAAAGAAAACAACAGTAAATAAAAGCAGCAGAATTTTTCAGAAAACTGGTTTAAGTACATCAGCTGTTTTTGTTGAACTAAAATTGAAACATTCATTGCAGAAAAAATTGGTTGGCAATTACGTTTCAATGTTTGAATTTTCGAATTTTCGAAGTAAGTAAAAGACTTACTATAAAGGCAAAAATTGATCGCGAAATCCTGGATTAATGAAAGCATCAAGTTTGACATGCTTCAATCAAAAATTTGTGACTTGAAATTTTTTGAACAAAAAAATTAAATAAGGATATTATTACTACAGGACTTACAATAATTGCACCTTCCAATGTAAGTAATTGACATAATAATGGATTGGTGAGCATGTTCCTCAAATTTTAATTTATCTAATTTGATGACATGCATTCATAGAAAATTAAATTTTTAGAAGAATGGGATAAATAAATGAAAATCATAATAAAATCTTAATCAGTAGTATGAGTAATTAAATGATTAGTTTATTATCCAAAATAAAAAAGAATACAGAAAGATTTTTTCAATTTGGAATCCATGAATTCATAATTTATATCCATATCTCGATGCTTCCCATCTTTTAGCGACAAACACTTTTAAGCACTTGAAAACCACTCCAACTACTTTTTACACTAAAAATTTTAATATCTGAAATAGATAAGTAATCAAGTTTTTAGTTTACAGAAAGTTTAAAAAGAACTAGAACCTTTAAAAACCCATCTAAACTTCTGCAAATTGTAACCATAAGACTTCGTAATTTTCAAAATCGCATTTGCAAAAACGCTAAAATTATATTTTTTCAAGGTTAACTTCACACCGTCTAATGAACGAGAGTTTAATGAAAACAGCTGACTTATAGGTTAAACATTTCTAGTGCTAGTGTTGTTTAAGGTTTCAATTAATTATTCGGTTATTTGTTGTCAGTATTAAGTATGTATTTATTTCTTCAACGAATTTAGAGCCATGACGGACAGCTATGCTGTAATAACCTGTATTTTTTAGTATTTAAAATTTGTTATTTTAAACTATTTTCTCTTTGTTCTCTGGATGCTCTGTTATATTGTGTTGATGTATCTGATGTTTACTGTCTCCGAAACGAAATACAGGTTGATGGAATTGTGCTTTCCAGAGTGATTAAGGTATCTTTTTGACGAGTGTTATTTCTCCTAATTGTTTTACCACATAATATAATTTGAAAAAAATCCAAATGCATTTTCCATTTTACAAATTTTTTACAATAAATTAATTTTGATTTAACACTATTTTTTTTTCTTATTTGTTAGTTTACAATGTAATTTCGAAAATTCGAAAACAAGAACCATTAATAGTGAGTTTCCATTATGAGCAAAACAACTTATTTTGAGCAAAAGTAGTTTGTGTTTCCGTTATGCTTTTAAAATTTTTTTTGTTTTCGAATTTTCGGTAGGTTATTGTGAATTTAAATATTCATAATAACCATCGTTAAGTGCAGGACGGGGGTTTGGAAGTTAACTTAAAAATTGCCTCAAGTAGTTTGTGGCGCAAATGTTTCGCTGCTAAAATTTTTGGATTGTGTCTTGAATTTTCAAATTCGAATTTCTCTCACACATATAATATAATTTTTTAATTATTATTCACCCCAAATTATATTGACAGAGCTCATAAAGACACTGGATTGGGCTGTGCTACTATAGGAGTTCTCTTCTTAGGATCATAGAATAAAAAGTTTGATATTTTAGGCAATTATATTTTAAACTGTTGAAAAGTGTTCGTCTAATCGGATCCCCAAATGAATGTTGTACTCATCGTTCCTCAATCGTTCGGTGATATTTGCCAAATCATTTATAAATTTTCCTACTTTACTCACTCTGCCTACGGTATTTTGGAATTTAGCCCGTCAATTGAAAATCCTCAAGATGTTAACCTGTTAAGTTTAGGTCCAATCTTATTAACTTCGCCAGTTATAATGTCAAATGTTAAAAATACAATACCATTAGTTTTCTAAAAAATGGGAGACTAATTTAATTAATAAATTAATTAATTAAAGTATATAAATGAAATCGGAAGTCGACGATATTCTTATTATTAGACGGGATGACCAACGTAGAAATGAATAGTTACTGAACTGACTAGAGTGGTCGAACTGCGAAACTTATCGGAATCTTAATAAACACTCGTCACTAACCCAAATAATCGTGATATAGGCGAATACTTACCCAAAACACTCAGAATGATTGCTTCTACTAACCCAAAGACTCATTTCAAATGTCATCCGATAAATCTTAAGTCCCATCAACCTAGTAAAAATTGTTAGCCAAACTTGCTACTGAACAACTAAAGAGAATTGTGTAATACCCTACAGGATGTAAAACCTTACCCTCGAACGTCTTCCTGACAATGTTTTTGACACACTGAAATGCGGTGAAGGAATCTCCTGTAAACGATTCAACATGGGAAAAGGTACCATTATTATCTCTCCAATACGAACCAGACATATTAACGGTCAGTTTATTAAACCGTTGCCTGAAGCATAGCTTTTTGCTCTGGTTGATGGAATTTCGACGCAGAACACTAATTTCGTATTGCTTGCATATTTGGCGTTCTACCATTTATACTGACATTTATACTGACAAATTTATCCGTTTTTTTCATCAAATCCTTAAGCGTCAAATTGGTGCCCTTTTTGCCAGTGTGCATAATTGATTTCGATAAAGCATTTGTTAGACTTTGAGTCGAATTTGGTCAGTAGCTGATGCAAATATTGATAGACCTTAAGAATTTCACATTGTCGGCCTATTAATATGAACCCTATTTTCTTTTGTTTTAAATAGCTCGTAAATTAAGATAAACGTATTTGAATAAGAGATGAGATATTTTATTATCTTTACTTTTAATCTAACTTTAATAAATTATTAGGAAAGCATCTTATCAGACTTAAGATGGTTTTAGATTCATGAGATCTCAGAACAATGCACTTCAGTTTGTGTTGTTATAGCAAGAGTAACTTGCAATTTTTAAATTCTGTTTGTGTTGGCTATGGAAACTAATACAAGAAATCAATATCTGGCGGGAATTTGTGGTGAGTTTAACATACGCCTAAAAAAGTTGTTACTTTAAATTATAACAACACATTTGGGCAAATTACTATTTCTAGTAAACATCATTTCCATTTCTTATGGCGCATTTTGTGGTTGGCCATCGGCCAGTTTTGTGGAATTACAATCGAACGATAGTCAACTTCAGTCCGGACCTCTAACAAATAACGAAATTGGATGGATCGGTTCTATGCTCTGTGTAGGTGGATCGTTAGGTACCATATTGTTCTCTTGGGCAGCAGATAAAATTGGAAGAAAACGTTGTTTATTGTTAATAGCCTTACCAGCTTTGGTAAGTAAACCGCAACTCACATTTGGGGAAAAAATGGAATCTTTAGAAAAAATTTATAAAAATATGCCATTTTTACCGTCTTAGTTATTTATGGAACCGTTAAATGTTGAGGTTTCTAAGCTTACTTGGGACAAACGATAATCTAGGGAAAAATTAATCACTAAATTAAACTGAGCAAATATATTCCCTGCTATGCAATGTAATCAGTTGGCTTTTCGTTAAGAAAAAAGTCAAAAGAAATTACGTACGATACATAAGTATACACTTCAGATAATTCATTGCAATCAGAATTCTAAAGTGATAGGTTCTCAAACTTAGCTCCTTTAAAAAATGGCGCATGTTAAGTGTAAATTGGCTTGTACTAGCCAATATACGGAGCGTTCCGCTACCCCATTTTGTCAACAGTTTTGTCTTCATTCCAACTGGAACTCGGTTAAATTGTTATTGACCTCTTTTTTTAAGTACGTTAAAAGTATGCGGGCGCACTAGCCAAAATAAAAAATCTCTAGTTTGACAGCACATAATTTAATGTTCTGAGTTAGTAAAAAATGACAAACTTGTTAAATATAAAAGCAGACTGTTCCGAAATGGACTCAGGAAATCGATACCATAAATAGAAAGAAATATTCTAATATATAGAAATATCGTTAAAATGACAGAACTAAACCCCCAAAGAAAGGATATTTTAAAAAATTTAACAGAAAGGGCAGATTCGATATAAGGTCACTAAGAGTCGTTAATTATGGCTCGAAATAAAAAGCTTGATCTTCTTACTACGAGCTGTTTCGCCCCCGTATCTTGTCTATTAATTGAAAAAAGAAGTCAAAATCTCGGTTAATTGAGATACAAAGTGAGAAACATTTTGAATTTCCTCAAATTAATATGACATAAAAATTTTAATTTGTGTTATCCACGCTGTTAAAAGTACTCTTGGCATAATATGGACCAACGAAGCGATCTACGAATCAATCGAATTGTTGTGGGAGGAAGTGATATGATGAGGCGAGCATTATCGTATAACTTCAAGCATCCAAAATGAGTTCAACAATATGTTTAGAACTTGTAGAAGACATATTTATCACAAATTTTGGCGAAAATGCTGAAGATTATCACATTTTTTAACACGGGGCTGTAAATGTTCTGCACAAAAGTAAGGATTGTTTTTTTTTCCAAAAAAAAAGGGCGGTATGAAGTTCCAATTGAATTGGATTCCATCGATAACTTATAGGCAAACCTTGAACCTAAATATATAATAAAAAATGAGCATTGAAAATCAAACCTTTCCTTAACTCAGCGGCAAATAAAAAAGAGTTTTAAAATGTTTTTAAATGTTTACTTTATATACACTAGTAGCACAAACTAAAGCAACTGACTTAATATTTCAGTATTCCCATAACAATACAAGTATAGTAAAAAACAAACCTTTTTTAAAAGACAGTCATTTCAAAATTCTTATTTCTTTCGAACTAAAAAAAATATTTTTTTAAACATTTTGTTTTAATAATTGAATAGGACCTTATAGATTTAAAATAACCATCTTTAAAAATTCTCAGGTTTGTTTTTTTATCAGATTGCTATGGAAATGTTAAAATACTAAGTCAGTTGCTTTAACTTATACCACTCGTGTAAAACTGCGGTCAAATGAATGTCTCTTAATTTCTCCATATTATGTGGATTATGGCAACGTCAATGATATATGTATGTACGAGTATATGTACATATTTCAGTTTTAATATTTTTTGCTTTTGCCAATATACGTTAAAATGTTAAATTAAAATAAGCTTCTGCGGTCAAACGAACGTTTAACATTGTAAAGTGCCTAATTTGTAATATGAAAATTTGTTAAGGACTAGCGTTTAAACTTATAGCAACTTTATACAAACTGAACGTCATTACACTCTAAGCTAAAACCACATGTATGTATATATTTAATTATTATCTTATGTATGTATATTATGTATATCTTATAAAAATAGTTCAAGACTTTATCCTTTATTCTAATTTTTTGAAAATATTGATTTAACAGTTTGGTTGGTGGATTATTCCATTTGCTAAAGATGCATTACAACTTTCCATATCAAGATTTTTGGGTGGTTTTTCTGGTGGTGGCTCATTTGCTGTTATACCTGTCTACTCTACAGAATTATCGGAAGACCGGTAAGTGGAATTTCTGTCCCTGTATAGAAAATTTCATAATTTAAATTTTATATATTACAAGGGTTCGTGGTAAGTTGGGAACATTTTTGGTATTGTCATGTAACATTGGCGTGCTATTCGCCTTTATATTGGGAAACTTTTTCTCATACTCGTTGGCTGCCTGGATTCTTTCTATATTGCCACTGACGTTTTTACTGTCATTCGTTTTCCTGCCCGAAAGTCCGCAGTATTTGATAAATAAGAACAATATCAAGGTAATTAACGAATTGTCTGTCCATTGTTTGCGTTTTATTAAACGTAATTGTTTACGAATTTTTTTTAACTAGGAAGCTGAAAAATCGTTTTGTTACTTTCGCAATTGCAACAGTTCGTTAAAAGAGATGCCTCCAACGGTTAAAATTGAATTTGAAAAACTATTGAAGACCAATACATCATTTGATAAAAGTTCTAAAGAGGTTGTACTTAGTCTTAAGGATTTTGGTAAGTATTATTGTAGTAGATGAGATTTCCAAGTAGCCTTTAACCGTTGTGCATAATTTTTAAGTTGAGGTAAAAGCTCGCAAGGCTTTTATGATTGGAATAGCTTTGATGGCAATTAATCAGTTTTGTGGCTGTTTTGTAATGCTCAATTACACAGCAACCATTTTTCAACAGTCTGGTTCAAATTTACCACCCAATATATCGGCAATCATTGTTGGTTCAATTCAGTTATGCGGTTCATATATGTCTACGCTATTGGTAGAGCGCGCTGGACGCAAGGTTATTAATTATTTTTAACATATAAATTGCAATAAGCAGCTATGACATTAGCGAACTTCATCTACAAACAAGAATTTTGCTCTATTACACGAAATGATTGGTTTGACATTAGGGCGCGTTTGTCGGCGAAGTTCGCTAATGTCGTAGACGCTTTACGAATTATAATAACTTCTTTATATTTATACTTAAAGGTCTTACTAATAATATCGGCTATTGGTACTGGAATAGGTTTGGTTTGCCTAGGAGGTTTTATGTATTTAAATACCATGGGATTGGTTGACAGATCATTATCATGGATTCCTATTGCTAGTTTTTCATTCATAATATTTATTGCATGCTGGGGTGTACTGACACTGCCTTTTGTTGTGGTTGCGGAAATAATGCCACGCAAGATAAGAAATGCTGGCTCCATGATCTGCATGTTAATGCTGTGGATATTTGCTTTTTTTATGCTAAAAGTATAAATCATGATGATTTCACTTGTTCAATGTTTTTTTAATATTTTTTTTTTCATTCATTATATTAGTATATGACAGTTCTGTCCGAATTACTCGGAATGCATGGACTTATGTTTGCATTTTCAATATGCTGTTTTGCTGGTGCCATATTTATTGTCGTTTTTGTTCCCGAAACCAAAGGAAAAAGTATTGAAAAAATTTTAGAGAATTTATAATTGACTACTCAATTATTTTTAAAATATTATTATACTTACACACATATGTATGTACATAGATTTAAATAAAAAAACAAAAATTATTTTTAATACAATTTGACCATGTTTTCAATTCAATAAATACGCTAGTTTTGCGTACAATACACAATTTCTTCCATATTTCTGATTTTATCGTTCTCGGTATTATGTTCGGAAAAGTGATGGACGTTGGAAAAAAAACATCGATATTTTTTTCGGTGCAGTGCATCATATAGTGACATGGATTTTTTATCGATTGATCGATTGATTATTGAAACAAAATTAAAATGAAATGGACTGTAACGTGGAGGTATTAATGTACTACGATCTGACGATTTATTGCACTGTCTTCAATATATATTCTGAATTCCTAAAATGTCTCTACTAATCTTGTTGCCTAACAAACACCTCAATACTCAATATGCACGCAGATGTTTGTCTGATGTTTGAAACGCATTATCGTTGCTCAGGTTTCAGGTATGGTTTCTGGTCACTCAATTTCCTTATCACAGATTAATATATTGGGATTGAATGGATTTCTAATCCCGATAAATTATTTTGGCTAATTCTGAATAGTTTAATGCAAGGTACATATATCTTTTCACTATAATTACCAAGCAAAAGTAGAGACTGTTTCGAACAAGTCTGTTTTGAGAAGAGTCTCTGCTTTACTATATCTTATCTTTCGCAAAATAGAGCTTTCGTATTCTACAAAGAGAAGCTAATCTGCCTGCATATTGTGATGAATTCCAAAGTGATTTGCGATCAAACAAAATTTTACTCTATTATCCCTGTCCAGATGGAAGGCGGTATGTCTGTCAAATAGTACTGTTACGTTGTCTGTGTTGTTTAATTACGTTCAAATATAAAGTTCTATACACTTTCAAATTTTTTGTGAATATTATTTAAAAATAAAAGTTCTGTTCTAAGAAGCACAGTGGCAGAACAAAAATTGATTGAAATCACTTACAAAGACGCTGACCAATTTCATAAAAAGTGCTCCATCGTTTCGATGACTTCACCACATGCACTGCATTCAATACTACGCCAATACGGTTCAAATATATGTACACGTAAGGCATGAGCCCCTTGAGTACGTTCACTCGCTTACTCAAGTCATAAAGTCATAAGTCTTACAACACTGACGGTTTTTCTATAATTGGGATAGCTTCAGAGCATTTTTGTAACTTTTCCTACTGCATTATTATTACACAGCAGACGTTGCAACATCAGAGTGATGTAATTTGTTTCAATTGACATGACGGTCACCATTTCGGGTAAATTCGCGTTAATCTCGCATCCGTCCAGTGTCACAATTATACCCTGGTGAAACAACTTGTTGCTCTGGCTGATCCAGCTCTTCATAGCCTGGAGACGGTGCGCCGTAAGTGATGATTCATATCGAATCCGCATATCTATCGGTTGAATAAAGAGTAATTGCTTCCAATACTTTGGTGAGAGATATACTGATCGCACCACTTATCCCTAAACAATAAAACGTTTGAATTTTATAAATTCTTCTAATTTAACATTACCTATCGATTAATTTCCCCCACTCTACTGAAATCTAAATTATTATGGGTCTAATTATACTTCTGTAGAGCTAGTTTGTCATTTTCGGAGTGACCAAACCAAATTCTCTTCTTAACATTTCTCGTATTAACATTTCTCTGTGTTTTTCGCTCAATTACCCTATGATTGACAAAGAAATAGTTTCTAAGTTTAGTTGTAATCGTTAATAATAGAAACTTTTATTTACTTCAGTTCAGAATTTATAGCATCTTCCAAAGATATTTACTCCAGTATTCTTTAAAGTTCTAAATTAATAAATAGGCAAATAAATTTGTGTAAAACTTGTGTCAATAATAACATTTACAATACATATACAGTGGAAAGCAAAAGTTTTGGTTCCCCAATTTATTTTGGCAATTTTATGAATTATAAGTTATAAGCTTGTAAAAAAATAGTTGATGTTTTTATATTTATTTTATTTATTTACTTCTATTTTATAATAAAACAAAAAAATTAAGGTTTTTCATAGATCTTCTTCGAACTTCGAACGAAAATCAAGTGAATAACTTCCTCTTGAGCGAATGGTGGCAAATATCAACAGAAAACGCTAAACAAATGTGGTGTATTCAATGCCATGGCTACAAGGAGTACTAGACCTTAAGGAATATTCTACTAAATATAATAGATTACATTTTTTAATATATTGGGCCTTTGAATTTTTAAATTAATCTGAGTTTTTCTTAGGGGTATCAACACTTTTGCGGCGCAAACATATGAAGGCGCCAGAATATTTTCTTTTGCTTCCTGAAGAAAACAATAAAAATTTTATTTGTTTAATAATAAAATAGAAATAAATGTATAAAATAAATATAAAAACATTAATTATTTTAACATAATTTCAAATTAATGAAATTGCTAAAATATATTGGGGTACCAAGACTTTTGCTTACCACTGTATAATGATTTTATTAATCGACTTCTATATAAACACTTAAAAGCTCTTTACAGACAATCATTGTGCGATAATGACAGTGAAAATAAAATATAAACTTTAATTGAGGTTTAATGTAAACGCTTATATTTTTAAAGGCATTCTTCAAATGTGAAATTTATCTCGAATACATTTCTGTATTATCTGTTGAGTTCTTATAAAGTTACAATAAAACGGGCTCCAACAACGCCATAATACCATAATTTTTGCACAACTATTTTAGTTTTAAGGGAGAAAAAAACATAATACAATCAATCCAATACACAATTATGTAAGCGTGCAAAAATCAGTATTGAAAATTAACCAATTCTTGGCAGCTCACCAGATAAGTAAGTTCTTTAATTTTCAGTTTCTAAAAGATAGAAAATTTCTTATTCGTTCCAAAACAAGTTCTTTTGAAATTCTATTGAAAAAGAAAAACCCCGTAAAATAAGCAAGTAAACATGTATGTATATATGGGAGTGGACATCAATATATCTACACGTATTTTGATTTAAATCGGTAAACACAGGGAAGACTTAAAAACTATGACACACGGATTTGCAGATGCAATGGTTTGGGTCTCAATGCGCGTAAAATATGTAGGCAACCTAGTCTTTACTGCGGGAAATATAAGCAAAATTTTAATTAATTTGAATTAATCTCCTCAAAAAATAAGTTTAAGAAATGATTTTATGTTCGTTCAAGACATAGTTCCAAAGTACTCGGCTACTATAGTCAAAGAATGGCTACTTAGAAATACAAAAAATTGTTCTGTCTCAGTTTCCTCAAAGCCCAACCTTAAATCCGGTAAAGGATTTATATGAAACTAAATGATCTGAATACTTTGTTAACGATAAGACGGAAACATGGGAATCTATATCCAACGCAGGCTTCTAGTTGTAAGAGAAACTAAATTTATTTTTCTAGTTTTTCTAATTACCAGAACAATTTATTTTTCTTTTGCATTTTGCATTGATTTTTTTCTTTATACGAATAATAAAAGTACACACAGGGTATGTGTTCTCCATTTTGTAACTCGAAATCCATTCAACTGATTTGGAAAGCTCACTATACTGACACTTTTCTTATGGTGTGTCTTCCCATATAAACTGTGTGACATTCCTTTTGCATTATTAAAAAAAAATCATGCTTGATGAAGAAATAATGCTTTACTGAACCTATGTAAAATATATAAATGAATAGATTTCCATCATTTAACCTCAAATTAATCACCATAAAAAGAGCAATTGAAAATTGCACCTCTTGTCATAATCTTTTGTAATAGCAATCAATTTTCAATGAATTTACATTCAATTAATCAATAGAACATCAATCAATCAATCAATCAAAAGTTAATGTATTATGCCATGTTTCAATACCATGTAACTTAGTAATTCCCACTGATATGTCATTTAAATTTTAACGATTACAGTTTTCGATTAGTCAATCAACCGTTAACTTGTTAGGTGATCTTAGTTCTTTTGCGAATAATTTACGTCTTTTTTATTCAATTCTTTTTCAGGTAAATGAAGATATTGTAAGAAGTCTCTGTAATCTAATAGGTAGTGAGTCCGCTAATTAGACGAGAGCCTGTGGTTCAACCCTCGGCTCAGATAAAGGAGATAAAAACGAAATATGAAAAAATATTATTTTTTTTCGCAACTTCCTTTCAACAGTTCGCTGGCAAAAACTCTGAGAATAAAATAAAATTGCCATGAAAATTTTCTCCAAACTTTCTTTCGAGGTCCCCCACCTGTTTAATAAACTTGCCGCGATGTGGGGCTTAAGTATACTTTGGTACTCTCTGTGATCCAGAATGAGTTGATGATTAAAGAATACCCCAATAAAATGCGAACACTCTGTTTCGGATCGATGCCATGTTTAATCTTTTCGAACCGTCGGTTTTGCATACCCTTTAGCACGGACACCATTCTGTTTTCTACGGGCCATCTTATCCTCATTTCTTTGGGCTGACTGCCTCGATCTGGTGGTCGCAACTTTCTGGAGATAGTTGCGTATTCACGATAGTACCGGGGTGAAACCAGCAGTATTAACGGCTACAGGCTAGGGTTGCAACCGCCCCCATCCCGTTAAAACTCTGGCAGGCCTCAAAATACGTTCCTTGTCCGTCGCCGTTAAGTTGGTGGTGTAGGTTCGGTTGAGAGAACTCCCGATTAGTACCCGGTCTGGCTCTGAGCCCCTGTCCCCATAAGGCCTGGTGCCAACCCTTGCGTGGCTTCTCTGCTTGTATAGATAATCACAGGACCACTTATGGGTAACAATACAATACGGACAAGGATAGCGGCTTTGAGTGGGTACCCGTATTGCAATGAATTCTAACCCCAACCCCAAAAACAAACCCTCGCTAACTCAAGTCGGTGAACGCAAAGCATTTACTCTAGCCGGTCGACGTAACACACTCTCTAGGCAGGCACCTACACCAAAAGTCAAAGCCCAAGTATCTACTTTGGCAACATCCCACTTGGCACACAAGGCTCCAGTTGTGAAACCGGTCCCTAGTGGCGCCACACCTCCCACCCTGGCACCTCCGACCAAGGCTCCGTCTACCTCCAAGGCTGCTGTGAATATGTCCGTGTACTCTTAGGCTGCCGCCAAGGCATTGGCAGACAAGTCTGGCGCGCAGACCCCTGGCATCAACCCACCTTCGGCTGTCAAAAGTACCCTGAGCGCTAGCATTAGTTCATACAGAACTCGCAGATCAGCCATGCGCCTCATTGGTAGAATCGACTCGACCGACCCAGCTCTCCTTTCAGAGGATGAAAAGAGTCGTTTGACCTGGGCTAAAGCCCATCAAAATGATCGTTCCCCCACCTCTCCGATCACGGTAGAGTTGGCCCTAAAAAGGCAAAGATCAACTAAACTAAACGCTACACTCCAGCCTCCCAAACGCCTCAAGGTGGCCAACTCGAAAATGACCACTCCCTACGAAGCCCCGTTCGTCCACGTCCAAACCTTTTAGTGTGGTATTAAAGGATGGTCTAACCTGAGCGATCATAGACCGCTAACTAAAAAATGGGTTGGTAATACTGATAGTTAATAGACGTATATTTTTTACATATTGGATCTCGTCAATTTCAACGTTAAATTCTAAGTAATTTAATCATTTTTAAAAAACAATAAACATTCTAATAATATAAACCTAATATTGAAGTTTGTGGAAATTGTGAAGTCTGAGTGTAAAAGATCGTAGATTTCTTGCAATCGATATAAAAAACAAATAAAAGAAAATGACAACTTTATTATAGAGTATGATAATTGTCACAAAATATTACACTCTCAGTGCTCTTGTTTAAATAGAAGAGAGTTTGAGAATCATGATGAGACTTTTACTTGTTATTTTTGTGAAACTGAAGATAATGAAGGAATAAAAACTGAACTGCAAGTAATCAAAACAAAATCGGATAATCTTGACTAACATACAGGACAGTACAATTCATGTCCCAACAGTATTATGATATTTTATTGGGTTTGACCGATAATGGAAAAAGATTGAATGATGTTGAAAAGGAAAAATCTTACACTGAAAAAGAATTAAAGATATCAAATTAAAATAAAATTTTAAAACGATGTTCGCATAAAAAATTATTATATTGTCAGTGGGTTGAAAGTTGGTGACAATGCTACAGCTGTCGTTTCGGTATTGGAGTTGGCAAAAAGTGTTGATGTCAACATGGGATTTGGAAATATTAATGATGCTTATTTTCTTCGCAAAAAAAGCACAAGTGATAAAAAGAGTGTTGTTGTTAAATTTTCTAACAAACAGTCAAAAGACAAACTCATGTCTGTCAAGCCCAAACTAAAAGAAAACAATGATTCAAGTGCAGTCTTTATAAGTGATTTTCTCAGTAAAGAAACATTGGACCTTCTTAATTACGTTAGGGCTCTAAAAAATGTAGGTTATTCGCTGGTGTTTGCAAGAGGTGGAATAATTTTGATGGACTGCTCTGAATAAATAACACAACGTTAGGCTACTTGACAAGGTCAAAAGATCTGCGGCCATTTATATAACCGCTGCTCTGCGCACCACTCCCACAAACGCCTTGTTGGGAATGCTTCCTACTGTGCCTCTCGCTAAGCAGGCAGCTAAGTTTGCTGCGGCTAGGCTTAATGCACTGTCTCGTTCGCATATTGTGCCTTCTGGTCACTCCTTTGGTCCCATTGAACATCGATTATCTCCCTGCGGAATATTGTCTTGACAGGGGGTTTTCACATCCTGATTCCGAGTAGTGACGACTGGGACTTCGACGCGATCGTCTCTTCGGAACTCGTGGATATATATACTGACGGCTCTAAACTCGATAATGGGGACCTAAACATTTCTCTCCGACTGCCGGATTACTGTGTGCTCCTTTCACCCGCGTCTCTGTCTTCTCTGACAGTCAGGCCGCAATAAGATCTCTGTCAAGGGTTATAAATAACTTCAGGATCGTTAGGAAGTGTCACCGCTGCCTCAACCTTTTTTCTGGGTGCTTCAGTGTCTCACTGGTCTGGGTTTCCGGCACAGTAACATTCCGGAAAACTGTAGCGCCGACGAGATCGCCAGAGCTGGTGCACTCCTTCCGGAATCCTCTTCCATCGACGTGGGTATGCCATTTGATTCGGTCAAGTTGGCTATTGAGCGGAGATTCTTTCGAGATGCTAACCTATCCTGGGTCAATGAGGAGTCCTGCTCCACCGCTAGGCTCACTTGGCCCCTGATGAATAGAAGGCGTACCAACCAATTACTTGGACTTGGTCATGACATTACCTCAATTACAATGGCCATGCTTACAGGTCATTGTGTTATGAGTGGACACGCGGAAAGGATACGGCTCCCATTTAACGACTTCTGCCGTGGGTTCGAATCCGCTGAAAAATAGGAGACTGTTATCCACTTTCTCTGTCAGTACCCATCCCTTGCAGATATAGGTTATTTGGCTCTCAAGAATATAGCTTCCTTTATCAAATTTCTTGTCTGGTTTTCCAGCGTGGGGTAGTCGTGCTTTTGATGTGCAACATTTCCCTGGTTTTGGGAGAACTTGGTCAGTACAGAGAATGTGTTCACGTGTGGCATTACAACAGGCGGCTCAAGTGAGCTTTTTGATATAAGAAGCTACCACTTCGATCTAACCTAACGTAACCTAACCTTCGCTCGGTGTCGCCACTAAACTATAAGTCTCGACACTTATGGATAAAAATAACATCCTCAACGTTATTGGTGTGAGAATGACCAATTAATTATACAAGATATTATAAGCGTTCTATATTCTATACACTATGAAAATTGCAATGTGAACGAATACCTCAGTCCTTATATTTTTATTTTAAAATTTTTATGAAATGAAAAAATTAAATCCGTTGAAAAAAATAAGAATACTCCATTATCCTTTTAAAATAGTTATAAAAAATAATTATACAATAATACATTTGCATTAATTTAAGTTCTAATATTCTCCTACAGTGGCTAATATTTTGCAGAGACTCTGCTGCAGTTCAAAACTGATAAGCAGATCAGATAAAATCTGGCATATCATATCACGTAGCCTGCATAAATTTCGAAAGCTTATAATGGTAGGACACTGTCCTCTGATTGTTTGTTTTTAATATTATTCCACAAGTTTTCTATCGGACAGGGGTACCAACACGATGCGATGCTTCAGAAACTTTTCTTTATTTCTCTTTTGGTTTGTGGAAAATATTAAAACTTTTGTTATTTTATAATAAAACATAAATAAATTGATAAAATAAATACAAAAAACTTAAATTATTTTTGCATATTGTATATGTTTTTTTTTTGCCTTAAGCCGGAGGTAGGAATCTTCGAAAGACACTTTTGTTCCAACAAAAGAGTGCACGATTCACCATCACTGGCGCCTACGTACTAAAACCACCCTCTACACACATTATCTGTAATGTACACATACGAGTATAACCGTCATTTAAAATCTCCAAACGGACAAGACGAGTAAACGTTTTTTTACACTCTATGAAAAAGAAATAGTGCTGAAAGAGATTGTTAAGAAAGGACTGTGGGAGCTCTTGCTTTCGCTAGTAACCCTGACCATATACAGAAGTTTTTTTTTATTATAAACCCCCTATTTTGAGGTATAATTCACGTAATCTAAATTGACTGTAATATTATCTAAAAAAAAGCCCGATTGTCGTCATTTGTAATTAATGCAAAAATTGAATAAAAAAAGACATTTTTTATTAACATAACCAATTTAAGAGCGGTATCTGGTGTTATTGATACGACTGGCCCAAAACCCGTCACTAACCGCTTATATATATAATACTCGTATATAAATATATAAAATATAATATAATTTTCCACAGGTGCTAATTACACTTACGTAATTGGTAGCAAATAGCGAAGACTATTATAAACAACGTTTCAAAATTTTAAGTTTTTTAAATAATCCGATCAAGACTTTCTTCTGGTAAATAGAATACATTACTGTTATGCATTTGGATAATAAATTTGTCCAATATTGGGTTAAGAAGGAGAGTTATAAGTATTTAAAAATAAATATAAAAATGAAAATCTTCAATTCTCGCATGCGTCTTTTCTTGTTAATAAGCTTCTGAAAATGAAAGCAATTATTCTTAAATCGTGGTGCTTAAATCAGGGTAGTCTAGGCGATAGTGTGCTAGACCATTAACGTTAGGATTGTGGGTTCGATCCCCACCAGAGACTCTAGTCTGTTGCACTACACAACAAATGGTCGAAGTTACTCAACTCGTAAATAATTAAATGTATTGTAATAAATATTATAAATATCCTTAAATCATTACTTATGCCTAATTTCTACAAATTTCTGAATAGTACTTCTATTTAGCTTTACAATTTCACTTCAAGTTAGACATTTTATTTATTATCCATAAAAAATATTTACAAAATCTTTTTATCAGCTGTTGGGATAACAGGTGCTAAATTATTTCAAATATTTAAATATGAATTTGCGCAATTTGTTAGCATACATACCTATACATATGTACATTCTATTACACTGCGTCTCTTAAGTAAAACAAAAAAGAAAGTTATCATATTCGATTCAAAATTCAAAAACACATATGCTTTGACAAAAACTGTTTATTTATTTCTTATGGTTTTGTTTTATTGTTTATTTCGAATTGTATTGAAATTTCGGAATTTATTGGGTCTCCTGCTTTAGAATAAGTTCAAAAATATTGTGTGTTGTTTGCTTCACTGATTGAACTGCATTCATTGATAATTTTTTCTTTACGGTCAAACAGTGTTTTCCTTATAAATACGTCGAGTCAACAATTCCCAATTTTACTTTTATGCATTGACGTATCGTCTTTCTGGAAAATTAGATTTCCATTGATATTACTCTCTAAAACTATAACGATTTCTCCTTCAAGGTATCGAAGCATTCTACAGAATTTTTCTGAGAACTGCTAAATTCCAAAACAAGCAAACCTTTATTGGAAAATGTTCCGTGTTTATTTATCTGATCGACTCTGAAATTTTCTTTCATTATAATAATTTAAACCACCACGATCATCGAAGTTCAACTTTTTTTCTCATCTAAAAAAATTGTCAAATGAGAAATATAGAAATAATTAACGCTGGATCCGAAACAATAGAACTATCGTTTTTCATTCTGTTTGCAAATTTCAGATAAAAAAGCTTGTGATTGGAACTAGCTAGACGAATTAGACCCTTCAAGTATTTATTGTGGATATAGAGACTTGTGTAATATAAATTTTAATCAAGTTATCCGTTCAACTTTCCTTCCCAAAAGAAGCATCATTCATTTTATTTTTGCTGGTCCTCTTCCTGATGAAATTAGAAGTGAAAAAGTATTCCTGTGTTACCTTTCCTTCACATATTGAACTGATGATTGCGGTCTAGTGTTTTCAGTAATTTTCCGCAAACTTTCGGCATTGAATTTCGTTAATACGAAATTTTTTTTGTAATTTTTACTATTCACATTCACTTTGATGTTAAATTTTATGTCCCAATAAACAGAATTATCATTAATAAAGCATAAAATCGTTATGTATCTATATTTGTCTGTATGGACATATTTAATCCTGAATTCAATGTATAATATGCGACGTATTATTATATTTAAATTGCCCGTCAAAAATCCAGCAGATAATCTGTGGGAAAGTGGGTAAACAGAAAAATAAAACGGGATCAGGAGTCCGAATAATGAATTTTTTTCCTAGTAAATATTTCAGAAAGCGAAATTGATAATTATTAAGATGTATGTAGAAATAAAAAAATTTAAATGAGTTGCTTTACTTTTTGCCACCTAAATTTGAAACATTTTTCTTTCTTTTATTTTTTCGAACTTGTTTTATTCCAAAAAGAAACCAATAATTCTTTTTTAATAAATTAATATGACCAAATCTTTGAGATCATAAATATTCAACTTTAAAAATTCTTAGATTTGTTTTTTTTTTACCAGATTCCCATGGAAATGTTAAAATATTAAGACAGTGTCTTTAGTTTTTGCCACTAGTGTATGTACAGATATTAGTATATAACGCCATGGTGTATTTTGTTGTAATGCGTCTATAAACATGAAACACTAAGAAAATAGATCTCCCAAATGTTTAAAACTTTATTTTGAAATATGTCGGTCGCATAAAAGTGAACACAAAAAATGCAATGTAACTGTAGTTATGACACACAGTGTATAGAATACTATAGTATGCATGAATATGTTAGAATTTTCTACAAGTCATTTAGATAAAAGCGAAACAAATTCGAGAAAGTCATTTATTTTCTATGTATTTCACAGAAAAAGGGAAAATGTGTGTCATTTCTATTCAGCTATCGCTTTATTTATTTATTTTTTTTTTATTTTTTATTTTTTGTACTGAAAATTAAACTTAAAATGTAACGGAATTTATGATATTTTTAATATCATAGATTCTTACGGACAGATTGTGAATATAGATTTCACTTAGTTACCTCTATAGTTAGTTAATGTTTATAATAGTTTCTTTCGAATATCTTAACATGAACTAACAATCAGAGATGTTTATTAAAAGGTTTAATAGAAAATTCAAATTAATTAAATGTCTTGAAATTTATAATAGAATTAGAGATGTTTTACTTTATTTTTTATGCTATTTGTCGAAGATTGATAATTTACCCATTAATTGTTTCAACATTATTACACAAATCGATATCGATAACAACAATAAAGTTTTTCAGCTTTGGTTTGCCATTATTGTTCTTTTTTAATTACTTAATAAAAGAATAAAAATCTGTAATATATATTTACCAAATAGTATATTCCGAACCCTGTCTTTGTGTTCATTAGGAGAAAATCAAATCTAATCGCAAGATCAGTGAGAATATCTTATAATGGGCATTTGTACGTATGTACATACGATATATTTGTATGCATATTTGTTTAGTAGATATTAAAACCTTATATTTGTTATTTTTAATTACACAATTTTATTTTTAAAAATGTATCTGTTTAACTGTTAAGGCTGCTTAAGAGAAAGCAACACTGAAGTAAGATATTTCCGCATATTGATTGATTAAATTAAAAAATTAAATTGAGGAGACCTTTGAGTGATACTAAGAAAGCTATGACTTTTAAGTTAAATCTGAAAATATCATCCAATCGTCCAAATAGCATATTGAACCGTAACTTTCGATTTCAACTGTTAGCCACTCTAACTGGTGAGTTATGTTTTTCGTTCTTAAATTTGAAGCATTTGTGTTTAAATATTTCGTTTTTCATTATTTTAGTGAGTATTTTGACATTCTCTCATGGAATTGGTTTGGGATGGCTTTCACCAACTTTGTCAAGTCTCCAGACGGAAATGTCTCCTTTGGATTTTAAAGTAAATGTCGCTGAGGCATCCTGGATTGGATCTCTCCTGGGTTTGGGAAGCTTGTGCGGAAATATTGTAATTGGTATGCTACAAAATATTATTGGTCGTAAACTGACAATATACTTGTTGGCGTTGCCTCATATAGTAAGATACTCGATAAACTAAAAAAAAACATGATAAATGTAATTCAATTAAATTTATTTGATTTCGTTTAGTGTCTATGGATTCTTATATACTTTGCACAAAAAGTTGAATTTTTAATGATTGGCCGATTTTTGGGAGGTTTTACCGGGGGTGGCTGTTATGTTACATTGCCGCTATTTATAAGCGAAATTGCTGACACAAGGTAAGTAATTGTAAGTACTAGATAAAAGTGATAAAGAATGGTGTCCAGATCATTCAGTTGAGGCTACAACAGGACTCACCGTTGACAGTGATGGTCTGTCTAACGTCGTATTTAGAAATGTGAACCCAACAATTGCTAGCCCAAAATCCACACCATGCATACATAACATAACATAATTGCCCATTACAACCATTCAGTAAGGACTACGGCCTAGCTTCTCACACCACTTATGTTGTGTGTGTTAATTTCATACATGAGTGGCGGGACCCACAGTTTAAAATCGACTCCGAACGATAGATTTGTTGAGAAACTTTACATGGCAATTTTATTTACTCTCAGAGTTTTTGCCAGAAATCTGCTGAGAGGAAGCCGCCGAAGAAATATTTTTTCATATTTCGTTTTTTTGATGTCTGACCGGGGATTCGAACCCTGGCCTTTCGTCTAATAAGCCAACACACTACCCACTAGACCACGGCGGCTTCACCACACCATGCAGTGTTTTTTTTTGATGCCACAATTTTTTTGTCCAGGAACCCAATCATCCGTCCATCTGAAGATCAGAGAAAAAGCTGACTGATGATTTGATAATCATCATAGAGTATGTATTTTTTCGTATCGAAATGATCATTTATAATGTCAAATACCATTTTTTAAACATCGTTTCCTAAATACCGTAGATCTAAATATAATTATTGCTATTATTATAATCTAATTTTATAATTATAATTATTGTTTGTAAATTATTTTCCCTTTTTTCTAGAATTCGTGGAACACTTTCAACGATACTTATGTTGTCGGTAAATTTTGGCATTCTTATGGGTTTTATCTTATCCAGCAATCTGGATTACCATCTTATACCTTTTATTGTAATATGTCTACCAATTATTTATTTAATTGGATGTTTTTTTCTGCCGGAAACGCCACATCATCTACTGCGTAGAGAGAGATTTGAAGATGCCGAAAAATCCTTTAGATTTTATAACAATTGTAAAGTAAATGAAAAGCAACAATATGAACACAATTTTAACAATTTAAAATCGAACATTAAAACAATGGATCAGCAAGATAGTCTGTCGTACCATGACTTCGGTAAGTATCTTAAAAATTAATTGTGTGAACATAAATCTTTTGACTTGTGTTTGAAAACTTGTATAAAGAAAAATAATAATTACGAGGAATGCTATTGTTTTAGACCAACAATAATACACTAGCAGATTTCAATTTATTAGTATTTTTTTTCTATTAACGTTAGTAATACAAATACATTATATGTATTTAAATTCGCTGAAAACGTAAAGTGTAGTTGCAAACTCTTTACGTATACGAAAGTGATTTAATATATCTGTGACTTTTGTTTAAAACGACAACTATGATTCTGTCAGCTTCTATCAATCAGTTCATTCCTGTTAAATTTTAAACAATGAAAATATATGAATTAGGCTACGAGTTGCTCATTTATTCACTCCATACTCTAGTGACTATTTATTGTGTCTAAACCAAATGTGTCACGGGAAAGGAATTCGATGAAATCATTTCACAGATAAATATAACTTAACGACAATCTTGAAGTGGTACAAGAAAATGTCAATACAGTTTTCACTGTGTGTATAGAGTTCAAAAAAATCTTGATGATGAAATGATTTTTATTAAAAATGATTTTTATTAAAGCACCTGTATTTAATTCAAAAGATTCAATCTTATTGGCTCATCCTAGTATTTAAAATTTTTTTTATACAAATAAACACAATCATTTTAAACTAAAAAATTAATTTTATTGTAAATACTGTCCATCAAAAAAGAATATTTTTCTTAATTTTTATGGTCTTATATAACCACCCATACCAGTCATATAATCATTTTAACATACATACGTTGTTAATATATCGAGCACCGATCTAAGAATAAAATATTAATTCTATTTTTGCTTTTACAATTAACTGTACTTTGTGGTTCCTAATGTACAAACAAATCATAATATTCTATCGAATTTGGTTTGCCTTTCCAAGTTCAGACTTTGATTAATAAGCATGCCCAAGAAAAAAAATATAAAGACTTTAAATAATAATGAAAGATAATAATTTAAGACTCTTGTCAGAAGAGAAAGTACTTTAAGAATGTCAACAGTTATCATATAGTTTTTAATTATATTTTGCAATGTTCAATCTTGAAAAATATGGAAAAAGCACATTTTTAGAGATTACTCGATCTAAACTTATAACATATCATTTTGAACAATATGTTTATGTATGTATACCGTTTTAAAGGGTTTTCTCTCCCCTTTCCATTAAACTTCGAATTTTTAAAATCAGTTCAGAAATATTTGTGTAATCACAACATTTGAAATTATTTAATTATTTTTACTTTTTTCAATTTTAACTAAATTTCGGACAACGAATGTCCTTTAATGTTTCAATTTCTTTCATTTGGTAAATGAAAGTTTTAAATTTAAGTTAAAACAATTTAAATTAAAGAAACAGAATTACTACATAATTACTGTATAGCACAAGTTATTTGTTAGTGTTGTTAAGTAAGTATGTAGCGAACAATTACCGTTGTTATATCTGTATTTTAATTTTATTTTAAATAACTCGCCGTAGTTAATTAAGTCGCCGTAGTCTAGCAGGTAGAGTGTTGGCTTATTAGACGAAAGGCCGGGTTTCGAATCCCCGGTCAGACATCAAAATATGAAAAAAAAATATTTCTTCGGCGGCTTTGTCTCAGCAGAGTTTTGGCAAAAACTCTGAGAATAAATAAAATTGCTATGAAAAGTTTCTCAAAAATCTGTCGTTCGAAGTCGACTTTAAACTGTAGGTCCCGCCAGTCAAGTATAAAATAACACACATAACATAAGTGGTGTGAGAAGCTAGGCCGTAATCCTAACTGAACTTAAGATAATATTAATAAATACTACATATTTAATCATAACTGCTGAGTGGTATCTTTTGTATTATAATACTTTTAATATTCGAAATTATCGTTTTCTCACTTTTATTTTGATTAAATTTTGATTTTATTTTGTGTTCAAATCATAAGATAATATATTTTTCCTCTAAATATGTAAATAAGCTACGAAGCCGGCCATTAAATCTATAATAACCGCCATGGTTTTGCTCTTCGTGAATCAGTTCAGTGGAATTTTTGCATTTGTAAATTATATGTCAAACATATTTAAAGAATCTGGGTCTTCAATGGATCCCAATGAAAGTACGATTATAATGGGAGTATTGCAAATATCTGGCACATATGCTGCGGCGCTTCTGGTTGATACATACGGACGTAAAATTCTAATGCTCTGGTCTACTGGCGGCATGGCTTTCGGCTTGGCAGTATTTGGCGCATTTACATACTTTTCACATGTGATCGACTTATCACAATACTCGGCTGCCCCGATCGTTCTAATGGGTATTGTTGTTTTCCTTGGCAACATGGGTTTGATTGCTCTAACCTTTGTCATACTTGTAGAAATTTTCCCATACAAAGTAAATACGATGCTATTAACGAAAGATATTTTTAATTTATTACATTTCCACTGCTTTACATTTCAGATTCGTCCAATTGCGGTATCAGTGTCTATGGCAACCTTAAGTTTTTTAGTATTTGCAATGCTTAAAATATTTCCATTGTATATGGACTCATTTGGTATTTCAACAACAGTGTGGTCGTGTTCTGCAGTCTGTGGTATCAGCTTTATTTACCTGCTATTATTTTTAGATGAAACAAAAGGAAAATCAATGGACTGTGATTAATTAAACCTGTAAACTGATTTGTTTACATTTAAAACTCTTTTATTAATTTACTAGGCCGTTTTTAATCATTCCAACTAAAGTGAAACACAATGATGAAGTGATTGTGAGGTAGTGTATGTAAACTATGCAGAGTAAATAATTTTAAGTTATAAATGTATTAAAAGAAGCTCAGCAGATACGAATAAACTGTTCCAAATATGGATATTTAATGAATAAAATAAGAAAATCGACTTTTGATTTTAAATTATTTACAAATTGTATAAAATAAGTTCCCATTATTATTAATTTTATACGCAAATGAGTATATTTGACAAATTTCTTATGAACCGTAAAAAAGTTACACAAGGAAATGGGAAAATGGGAAATTATTGAATATAAAAATGAAGCGAAAGATTAACGTAAGTACATTGTCTCTAACAATTGTTCGTACACAATGCTACTTAAAGTATATTACATTGTATTTCAAGAATACCTACTCGATTTGGGTAAACTAAAGCTTTTTCAAAAGAAATAAAGACAACAAAGCATTTCGAATAGTTTTTTTTAACAAATTTTTTGTATGTAATTATATCCACATATAGATAACAGTAATTGCAAAAGCCAAACGAAAATGAAACTGTTTTCGTTGAAATTACTGGGAAGGAAGCCTGGCATTAAAAGATCTTTGTCTTTAAATTTTAAAATTAAAATTATTGCTTCAATTATAAAACTCAATAATTTTTTGAATTTGAAGTTTTGGAAATGAAAACTTCAATTGGATAGTCATTTGACCAACTACACAAGATTGAATGTTACTGTCCGCTTGTCTGAGAGTATGTACATACGTAAGCAGAGCTGGCTAGGTATTCGATTTGTTGAGGATTTGTTCATGATTTAATGGTTAATAAGCGCGATTGATTGGCTAGGGATATATTTTTAAAGGGATAATTTATTTATATGTGGCATAATCTTCAGTCAGTCTTTCTTGCACTTTCTTCTCTTGATTTTGTTTCCCTTTTTTCTCCTGTTCTTTTAGAGTCTCTCTTATTATTTTCTATTTCTTCATTATTTTCTTTAATGAACGGTCACAACGGAAGCTTTAACTGCGAGTAAAATGATGCGCCTTTCCAATGCTCTTTTACCTCAATCTAGCATGATCTGTGTATTTCCTTTTCATTAGCGCTTTTTAATTTGCATCACAAAACAAAAGCAGTTGCTTAAACGGAAAAAATAGACCAGTCGAGAAGTGTCGATACAACCCATACATGTATGTAGATATTTTCCGACCAGTCGAGAAGTCGATACAACCTATACATGTATGTAGATATTTTCCGACATTTCGATAAAATAGCATACATACATAATTAATGATTTCAACCCTTCAGTCAGGATTACGATCTAACTTCCCATAGAAATATTTTCACATATTTTCTTTTGACCGTTGGTTTTAACCATGGCCTCACGTTTAATAAGCCAACTACTAACTCGACTGCGACAATTTTTGATCATACCAGTAGTGTGCCGATAATTATTTTCTTCTAAAGTTATAAAGTCATTTATAGATTTTACAAAATTTGTTCTTTTTAAAAATGGAAAGAAAAACAATTTTTGAACGTATGACACTAAACGTTTTATTAAAATTATTAATTATAAATGAAAATGATATTATGAAAAGAGGTTAAAACAAATCTTAACAAACTTAAAATAATTTTCATTTTTTTTTCAAATTCTTAACCTATGGTTATTAAAAAATTGAGCCTATAACTAACTTTGGAATCAATGTTTTATAATGTAAATAAAACTCATTGCTTTGGTTTTAATAACTATCACGTTTTTGGACATCTTATATAGCGTAGAACTGCATAACCGAATACTCTAAATACAAGAAAAAATATCACTAAAACCGAAGTATTAACCCATAATGGCGATGTCGAATTTTGAGATTTTAAAATTTCCTCGTATGGAATATATTCCGTATTGTTGTTCTTGCATACTTCATAACTACTCGGCTGGCTGCATCTATAAAATATGAGCAAAAAAGTATAGAAAATAGTACAAAAAAAAAACAATAATTTATTTAAACTCTTGCACACTTACTTTATGGGTGTACCTTCGCTAAATTCTAAAATCTGCATGTTTTGGTAGGCATAGTGTATCATTGAAGTGTAACGTATCCAACTTAGAAACTCTGGGATTCGCGTTGATAAATAACCTCCAAATAGTTGTGTAGCAAGCGTATAAAGTGCACTCAAAGTTATGCTAATATTCATATCCATACAACAGGCTCCAATAAAAAATCCTACACTTTGGGCCACAATAGTATTAAGAAGTAAAAATAACAACATCAAGAAAAACAATTTCAAACTGTAAACAAAAAAATTAAATTAGAAAATAAAAGAAAATTGTAAAACACTTGCCGTAATTCGACTACGACGAGCACAAATATAAATTCCAATTATTTATGACATTTACATTATGTTTTAATTAAAAATATAAATTTTTGAATAGTGTCCACAATCTGTATCGTTTACACTGTACAACTAATTTTTATAATTAACACATTCGACCAAACTATGTTTGATACTAAACAAATATGAAAATATTGAAATACTCTACAATTGCTCGTTTTGCATATTTATAGCTCATAAAGTGATCTAAAAGAGTAATAAGAAATTTCGCAAGGCTTGGCAAAAGCTATAAAATTAATGCTCCAGTAAAAGGAATTCTAAAGGAAAAATTCGACAGAAAGTAAAGACTCAACATGTCGAGAAAAAAAAAAGAAAACAAAACTTGATCTCCTATTTACTACGAAATTTTTAGTCATTGTTTTATAGGTCATTCCGTTAAATAAATGAAAAAAAAAACAAACCCTAAGTTACGGTCGGCTAAGATACACTTGGGAAGTGTCTTAGATTAACCTAAACTCATATGTCATAGTCCGATGAATAGAAAAAATAACTTTTAACGGCGAAAAAAGTTTAATTTAGATGGTCCGCTGCAATTGTCGTTGATATGATCTGGATCATGGAAACTAAACTTTGGTTAAGGAAGCAATTTACAATGGTGAGACCTATCTTATAATTTCCAACTTCTTATTTGCGTCAGTAGTGCCGTAATGAATTCGGAAACATATTTGGAAACTCTAGATGAAATTCTTTTCACAAAACTTTAGGAAAACTTAATAACATATGTATATATATGTTATAAGGCAGCATAGCTGAACACGTTACTCATAAAAGTAAAGAATAGTTTTCTTTCAAAATTTTTAATTAGCTTTCACAACCGGTATGTGTCCACGATAACAATCCTATCGAAAACTAAAAAGAAATTCTTACAGCTAAAGTTTGCGCACAGGGAAGACTATTTTCAACGGTCAAGTAGGTAAGGAGAAAAATTAAGAAATTTTAGGTTATTATTGAAATTAAAACCATTCACAATTTCATGAACTCAATAACAAACATAATATTTTCAGATATTAATAATAAGGGTGGTCCCTACAATTCCAAATTAGCCTTGTTCATGTAGTAGTATATTTTCTTTCTTTCTTTTTCATATATTAGTATAGCGTTACTTATTTGGATGAAAGTAAATTGGAATAGATATTGAACATGCAATGCTTAGAACAAAATATCGTTGATAAGACCTATAACAAATCTTTACTATACCTCTGTGCACAGTTGCTAACGTATCAGGGTGAAAATATATTTCATTGAATGTTTAAATGTTTTACCTTAAAATTTAAAAGCCTTACCTGCTGCAGCCCAACATTGGATAGGATATGATAAGATACACTGCTGGAAGTGTAACCACCAATGGCAATTCACCGAACATTTTTGCAAGATAATATGCCGATAATCTGTATGATCCAGATCTCCTTTCCTTATTAATTACCTCCCGTTCAGATGGAACTGTGTGGAAGATGCACTATATAATATTTAACTTAAACTTTGTTCTTTTTATTTAAACTTACACGTATTTAATGCCCCAAATAGGGCGAAAAGCATCCAATATGTTTGTGAGAAAAACATCCAACCTTGAAGATCGTGTAAATATTCCTCGGTACGAGGAATATTGAACCATATTGCCCCAGTCATCAAAGCCAGTCCTACAGTTTGAAACCAGTTAAGTTTGGACAACATTCGAAATTTGGCTTCTTTGAAATTCCGGCTAGACAACACATAAAGTTGTGTATAAAACCTTGTGGGATAATCAAGCCAATCACCTTTTTGAAAATCATATGGCGCTGAGCTTAAATTGGATTGGGTGTCACCGCCATACCAAAGTTGTTGAGTTGCATCTTCGTTACTCTGCTGTTCATTATGGTGCTGCTGATGTGAATCATCCACTTCATGATTATCGTTTACCAACATTATATTTTGACTGCAATTCATGTTGATTCCTTTATAATAATTGCTGAGCATGTTGGTAATAAGTGTATTGTCTTGAGACAACTGTTTTTCGTTTACTATTGCGTGTATAGACGATTTAGTTCCAATATGACTGCTTATAAACTCACTTTGCATAATACAGTTTCTGTTGAGAAAATTACCATGAGATTCCTTTGCTGCCACAAATAGTTTTTCTCGAATATCGGGATTTGATTTCAACTGCTCAACTATAAAAGTACCAACAATATTGAAGTACACTCAAGTTATACCATGTTCACACATAAACTTAAATGGCACAATAAAGGCATTTTATGTAACTAAGATTTTAATGAGTTCTATTTATCATACAAAAGTTCAATTAATAAATTACGCAGTCAACTGTTTTAATATGTTTTAATCAAATTTTACCGTTTTTAAATAACATTTCATATCTTTATATTCAAATCTTTCAAACGTTACCGTCTGTCAAATGCCACTTGAGTAATTTTAATTATGCCAAAATTTATAACTAAATTTAAAATTTAATTGAGCTAGTTTTTTATGTTTGAATAGGCTATAAATCAGTGATAATAATAATTGACTGCTTAAATTAACATACATATCGTATACACTGGTGGCATCGTTCTTCTATTTATACACATTTATTTTATGTCTGGTAACTCTTTGGCTTTGTATTAAAATGCAATATATTTTAATCAGTTATTATTTTTAAAGTATTAAAAAATGTTTTTATTTTTTTTTATTTTTTCCTAATCTAAATATTTAATGAAATTTATAATAATGATTACGCTTCTTAATTAAGAGCTTTACTTACGTACAAATTCGGCCGGATTGTAATGAGGCTTTATAGCAACACCAATATCTCCAAAGTATCTATAAATATTATCAATCTCACCGAAATATGCTGTTCTACCATTGTAAAGTAATAACAACTTATCAAACATATGAAACATTTGTGACGATGGTTGGTGGACTGTCAACACAATGGTTTTGTGATCATGTATGGCATAACGTTTTAAAATTTTCATTAAGGATATGGCTGCATGACTGTCTAGGCCAGATGTAGGTTCCTGTGAAATTAAATTTAAAATTTCTTTTCGAAACAGTTATAGTATAAGTGTACAGAATTACTTACATCTAACAACATTAACAAGGGATTCGTTAATAATTCACACGCTATATTGGCCCTTTTCTTCTCTCCTCCTGATAGACCACGGTTCACGTAATCGCCAAATTTCGTATTTTGGCAAGAGGTTAATTCAAGTGATTTCAAAATACTATCAACTAAAATCATCTTTTCTTTGAAAGGCATTGTTTCAGGTAAACGCAACAAAGCCGTGTACATGACTGTCTCTCTCAATGTCAGCCCTGGGAAAAATATTTCCTCCTGCAAAACGTAGCAAATTTTCCGACGCCACTTTTTTGTCAGTACTTCATGATTCACATATATACATCCACTACTAATACGTTTCTGACCGCATAAGCAGTCAAGTAAAGTCGTCTTTCCACTGCCAGAGGGGCCCATTATTGCTAAAATTTCTCCCGGACTGGAAAAAATACCAATGTAGTTAATAAAATTTCAGCACAATAAATGATGTTACAGGCAAATTGAAAATATCGTTTGATCTGGTTGATAATGAAATATTAAAATATTTTTTTCTATCGTCAAAAAACTGAAAAATTAAATTAATTAACTTACAAAAAAAAAATTATTTATTAATAATACTTTTATTTACAAGTATCAGAAGCTAAAAAGTGTTATAAAAAGGTAATTGAGACATTCATTTGATGGTATAAAGTATTTTTACTTTTTTTTTTTTGAAATTTCTTTTATTTTAAATTAAAAATATTTTATTAACCATTAGCTTTGTTTATTTATTAGTTTAAAAAAATTAAATAAAACCAAATTTTATTTTCATAGGTCATAGTCACAGAATTTACAAAAGGGCAAATTAAACTACACCCTTTAAAACGAAATTTTGTTTAAGCCAAAAAAAAAAAAAATGTAAAAATTTTGTATTGGCTTAAGTATTCTGTTTTAGATTATTTACTGACTATTCTATGAGTAAAATTTGGCTGCAAGAATGACGGATACAAGACTAATGTATTTAAACCTAAAAAGTATTTTATCTGGTTTATTTGCAAAAAACAAAATACATATTAAGGACCGCAACTGACAATTATATTAAATTAATTTAAATTTAAATAAAGGATACAACTGATTTCAACCGTGATGATTTTATGTATAATTTTTATCCTTTAACGCTTTTTTGCGTTTCCGATCATCTACTCACTACCATTATTTCGAATGCTACAACTGATATCCAACTGACAACATTACAAAATTTCGAACACAAGATTGTATATTCAGACAGAATATGACGAAAATTTCTCCAAAGTAAAAGTTCTTATGACAGTTGGACTCACAAGAACAGTGAATTATTAATTTGAAAATGAAATGAAATGAGAAAGAATGAAAAATTAACTTAAAAATTGTTTAAAATACAACCTCATTCAACACCACATTGATGTTAATGTGAAGTTGTGTTATTGTCGATTTGTGAATTTTTGCTTTCACTTAGTCATGATAAAATGCATATATAGCAACATACATACAAATATAGCAACAAAAAATATTTCAATTACCTTACGAATCCACTGATGTCGTTCAGTATTTGGCGTTCGTTATGTAATGCAGTTACATTGTGAAATGATAACTGAAGGGTTGGCTGGACTTCTGTAGTGTAACGTATTGACTCGGATGTTGGTAAATCGTTCCTTTAAGAGTAAACAGACACAAGTTTCGTTAGTGTATTGAAATCAATTATTAAAAACAATGTGACTTTTTACACAAATACAAATTATATGTGCAAATCCTTTAGAAGACCCAAGAAACCTAGCCCTGTTAATACAATCATAAATATAATTAATAATAATATATAATAAAATGTTTACGCTGGTCACTCTATTGTAAAATTTAAAGCCAGAATTATTGTGGCATTTATAACTTGTGCATAATAACTGAAAGATTAAGTTATAATGGCGAAAAGCATAGCTTACTTGGATCCTTTAAGATCCCGTTGTAACACTGATATTACTTATTCCGTTTTAAAATCATAACTCCTGGTTGGCAACTCTCAGCCATTCCGACTGTTTTATGGAGTTGTGAATTCTAATCAAATTAAACACGTTCTTTCAATAAATTCTGTATTTCGATATTTAAATTTCCAATTGTCCTGTTAGTTTGTTAGCATTCTAAATAATTGCCACTGTGCAACAGAATCGAAACCCTATTACACATTCGTTCACCATATAGACAAATTTTGTGCCAATAAAAGTGCAAACTTTAACCCGTTTAGCCTCTAGCTCAAGTATTCAACCACGAATTTAAATTTAGAAACCTGGCTCTGTGCCAATGGCCAACTTTTGTGGCAGATTAAGTTACATGTTTTTATTGATATCGACAATTTTTCACTTTTAGCCTTGGGTATGACATATTTCTTTTTTTTTTTTGTGTGGCCAACCACATTTGCTCTATATTTTCATAATTTGTTTTACGTGATTCTTTTTGGGCTTTATTGCAGACTGACCAATTTAAAACGTCAATCTTTTTCTTTTCACAAAACAATTTTTTTTACTACTTTGGAAAAACGAATTATCATAATAACTCATAAGACAGTGAGGCACATTAATTTCGTTTATTTTTTTAAATTTTTAAGCTGAAATATTTTGTACATTCAATTTTTCATTTTGCGCACAACACATGAAATTGGATCAATATTGTGTTAATAATAAATAGTTTTATTTTTGCATACACGTACTTTACTAAGATACGTAATATTTACGCATAATTTACAACAGTATATTTATATATATATAGTACATACATAATCACAATAAAGAATTATTGTTGAGATTTTATAGTTGCCTCAAGTACCTTCACCAAGTGCTACTTGACTTGTGTACACATATATAATGGCTCACATACTTCAATGCGCAGATCAACTTCATCAAAAGCATTTCTTTTCATTAAATTAAGCAGTTTGAGTTTTAAACTGATTCCAATTAACGATCTGCGATTATATAAATCAATTACAGTCACTCGTAATATTACAAAGGACTTGACACACACAAATATCGAATAAGTTTATTATGTATGTATGTATGTATCTCCAAACACAATGCTACAGAATAAATTAACAATGTCTGCTGGTTTAGATATACCTTTTTACATAAGAAAAAAGAAAACAACATTAATTTCAACTTTATTCAGCAGTTTTCCAAGAACATAAGTATACAATTATAACATACATACATACATACATAATTGGCCATTACAACCCTTCAGTCAGGATTACGGCCTAGCTTCCTCACACACTTATGTTGTGTGTGCTAATTTTATACATGAGTGGCGGACCTACAGTTTAAAGTCGACTCCGAACGACAGATTTTTTTTGAGAAGCTTTTCATGGAATTTTATTTACTCTCAGAGTTTTTGCCAGAAATCTGCTGAGAGGAATTCGCCGAAGAAATATTTTTTTCATATTTCGTTTTTGATGTCTGACCGGGGATTCGAACCCTGGCCTTTCGTCTAATAAGCCAACACACTACCTACTAGACTACGGCGACTTCCTATATTTATATTATAATTATAACATATTAATAGCAAAAGGTTAAATTGTCTTCTATTACAAAAAAAAAAAAAAAAAAAAAAAATCTTGTATTTTTATTTTCTTACAAATTTGTGTCCGCCAGCTAGCAAGAACCATATTGCACAACTAATAACTAATTAAAGCGGTGACTAAAATAAGCCGTTCCTTTTAGTGCAATTAATGTTTTATACGATACAAAACCTCATAAATTTCTCTAGCAACAAATATATTAGTTTCCTGCAACGTAATTTCTTAGAAATAATTTGTTGGATTTTAATTAAATTCGTCTATTGTGTAGATATCCCTATGTTTTCGAGTTTAAATATCCATTCAAATAATAATAATAAATTTTGTTTATCAAGGGTAAAAACAGTTGGATTAACTAACGGTTTCTTTAATGATCAAAACTTAACCCATTAATCGTCGAATGGAACCCATAATGATTATCTGTAAACTAAATTGAAACGTATGCAAATAAAGGGAAAAACTTAAAAAAATGATTAATTGTCATTAGTTCAAAAAAAAAAAATTACTCGATTGTGTATAGCGACGTCGTAAAAGTGAAAATTTTCAAAACATTAATATTTCTTTTGTGCGAGACGTATTACATACCTTTTGGGTTGTGGAGTTCTTTAATATTGTGATTTATGTCGTCTTAAGGTAATTCTGGGGCCGATGAAAATGAAGTTCGGGTTTAAAATAGTTATACATGAGTGGAATGGAAAATAAAGCCACAGAATAAAAGTTGATCCATTCTATCCATTCTCATTATCTATAAAAACTGGTGTATCTTTGAACTTTGTTTTGAAAACGTTGTATAATATTTATATTTTTCCATATAGTCCATATAGGTTTCAATATTTGAATATACATCAACAATTTATTTTCAATAGTACGTTTGGATTTTAACGATTTAAGCTTCCTCCATTTTATTTGTAAGTCTTCATTTTTAATTTTAGCATGCTTCCTTCATCGCACCCTTTATGCTGTCCATACTATAGAGTATATATAGAGCTACCTAAAATCGATTTATTTGTAAAGTCAACATAGGTTGACTTGGACCTATTAAACTTTATACAGAATTTTCTAGTCCATACTAAGACCCAGCTACGTGCATTCTGTAATCTGTGTTTCGCTTCATTTTCAGATCTGGCGGCTGACATTATAAATGTGTCATCGGGAAATGCAGCCATTGTCGTTAAAGCAACTTTTGGTATATCAAGAGTATATGTACGAGTATCTAATATGTAATATATAATAGTGGACCCAGAGTGCTCTCTTGTGGTGCTGCTGCTTGTATTTTCCTTAATTGAGAATATTCATTCTCATATTTAACGCGAAACATTCTATTCTTCAGATAAATAAATTAAATAAAGTGCAATATGCCCTAGGTAATTGTGTACGGAGTTTTGTGAGTCGTCACGTATGACTTACTTTGTCCATATGATTGATTGAATACGACTAATCAAACATTATTTCCTTTAAAATATTTTCAGTTTTACATCAGTAAAGCGATGAACGTGGTCAATTGTTGAATGTGCATTTCTAAAACTAAATTGCCGTTTAGGAACTAAGTTCCCTTGTTTCAATTACCCGTTTGATGGGAACATATAATATTTTCTCATATAAGATAAGATAGACGAAAGTGAAATATGACTACAAGATTTAACTTCAGTTGGAGGTTTTGATATCATCGACGACTTTCCAAAATGATGATACGTGGAGCACTTTCAATGAGGCATTGATTACTGATTTTATTGGTAGATGTTTAAAAACTTCAGTTGTTATTAAGTCAAATCAGAGACATTTTTCAATTTTAGTTTAAAATGGATTTCTTCAAAAACTTAAATTAACTTAAATCGTAACCATTAAAGGCCATCTTTTGAGTGCGAGATTAGCGATTAAGTTAAATTTCATCTTCGTTTTCAGTTTTTGAGTTTACTTAATCTTACGTTTGATCATAAGTTTAAACCACCAATGTTGGTTTAACTGTCGAAAGTAGTTGACAAATTTTATAAAAAAAAATTAAGTGAGAGAAAGCCGAATAAAACAAATATTTAAGTGATTATGAATTATACACCCAAATTTATTTATTTATTTATTATTTATCAAAAATTATTTTTTTACTTAAATATCAATCGATTGCTTATAAGTGTCGCAGCTCTACAAGTTTTAAAATTCCCACACAAAAAATTCTAACTCAGTTAACGTAAGATTAAATTTATCTGGAGATTGCATTAAACTTGAGTTTAATCTCGCACTCAAAAAATGGCCCTAAGACTACAGACTTCTTTCGACATAGACGATGGAGTGAACACACTAGCAAATTTACTAAAAAAGAATCCAGTTATTTGGCTGAAAAGGAGAAGTTTGTGTTAAGAATTTCTTTAAAGTTTATCGTTGATTATTCAATCCTTGCAAATAGTTACTGTAACTTTCATTCTTAATATTTTTGGTTTTCTAAGCTGCTTGTGAGGCATTCTAGTAAGAGCTGTTTTGTTGTTGGAACCAGATCAATGTCACAATTTTCTCAATCATATGCTATATTATATCATCTCTCTTATACAAGCAAGTTATAAAGTAGCGTGTTGTTTGTCACACATAATGAGTTTATTATAATTAGACATACATACATAATTGGCCATTACAACCCTTCAGTCAGGATTACGGCATAGCTTCTCACACCACTTATGTTGTGCGTGCTAATTTTATACATGAGTGGCGGGACCTACAGTTTAAAGTCGACTCCGAACGACAGATTTTTTTGAGAAACTTTTCATGGCAATTTTATTTACTCTCAGAGTTTTTGCCAGAAATCTGCTGAGAGGAAGTCGCCGAAGAAATATTTTTTTCATATTTCATTTTTGATGTCTGACCGGGGATTCGAACCCTGGCCTTTCGTCTAATAAGCCAACACACTACCTACTAGACTACGGCGACTTCATTTCCTCGATAGTATTATAATTAGACAGTCAAATAAAATAACACTCAAAACGAGATTGGCACTCAATTCCGGGGTTATGTTGTTCCGTTCCCAACTTATTCCTTGTTTCAATTCCATTGTGCTGATACTTGCTTTATAGAGTTTACGGACAATTTTTTTCCCAAACATGTTCAATAATGTTGAAGTCAGGGGGCCTGTACCGGTGTTAGGAGTAGTTTTGAACAATTATGGATAAGCTATAACTTCGCAATGTACTTCAGATCGTTTTCCTAATAGACAATGCAATGGATCTATTTTACTGTCTATATAATGAACATATCCTACTCCTGAACTGGAAAAACATCTCCACACCAGTACAAACACTCCCCATGCTCGAAATGTTATGCAAAAACTCATTATTTATCTTACGCCAAACGTATTGCTTTCTATCTGATCCATGTAGGTTAAATTTGATAATTATCTATAAATTCGCATCAATTTTTTTAATATTCCCAATGAAGTGAAAAAAATCAGTATTCGGATAATCTCTAGTATCCAATTACACGTTGAAGCCACTGTATTCAGTGATTACTTTGATTTCCATTGAAATTTATTAACAACTGCAATAGCCTTAAGCCCCTGCGATTGCAAGTCGGCAACAATCGAATCAGATGTATTCGAATAGTATAAGGTTTTGATCATAATCTTAATTGGTCTTGTAATGTCAAAACTATACCAATCAATTTTATTGTATTTTAAGGACTTTGTATTGTTTCTGTAATTATATGAATGAGAATACTTTTGTTTTATGATCCATTGTTTAATAATTTTATCATAAATTTATTATTTATTTTGCTGTTTAGAAAACTAGGGATCTCCGGGAAATTGTCCATATTTAAAATCACATTCAGAGGTAGTCTTAGTCTTTTCCTTAACACTTTTCGAGCTTCAAATGATACGTTGTGTTTTTGCCTGATTGAATAAGTTTATATTTTCATCTTTTTCCTTTCTTCTTGTTATTTTGAAGAATCCAATCGGATTCTCTGATATTTTCTCCATCATTTTAAAAATACTTCAGCTAAGAAAATTTGCAGTTGAAAATGCCAACTTCAATAAATACTTTAAATAATCTGCTCATCTTGGGTCGCCCATGCAGCGGCAGATTGGATATTGTATTCTTAGTTGACGCGGAAAGCTCTGTTAATGTTTTCTCTATATTTCGATTGATAGCTGTGACGTAAATTACCCGAGATTTTAAATAAATTTTGGCTTAAATTTTCGATTTTAAGATGTATTTGTTAAGAAACAAACAGTGAGTGTGTTAATATGAAATTCTTAATGTTACAATTATTGTGTGTATTCCAGAGAACTAAAGCAAGAAGAAAAAATTTGTTTCTAGTGAAATAGATAGAAAAAATACGTATAAAACTTTTATTTTTTTTCCTCGACAAACGATTATTTAGGTGAACTTAAATAATGTCAACATAGTTTGATAAATAGTGTCTTTATACTCGAGCTTGTGCTTCAAGCCCCAACTCAGACATGTCCAATAAAACGAAATATGAAAAAATACTACTTTGGTTATTTTCTCTCAGCAAAGTTCTAGCAAAAACACTGAGTAAATAAAATTACCATGAATAGTTTCACAAAAATCTGTCTTTTCTAAGTTCGTAGTTTCCTCTACTAAGGGATGAAATTAATATACACTAATTGGACGGTCTGAGAAGCTACATAAGTCGTAATTCTAATTAAAGTATTGAAATGACTAATTAAGTAAGTAATCCAGAACTTGAATAAATACGTTAAAAGAAAATTCGCTAAAATATTTAAAACTTAAAAATCATAATGTCACTCTTACACACAGTTAAGTTCAATAAAAATTTTAATTACTTTTTATATCTTGTATTATCTATATTAGAAATATACATACATATGTGCAGATACGTTGTGAATTCTGATCTCAATATAAATAACATTTATTATTAACACACAACTATTGTTTATTGTTCTGTTATGTATGTAAATAAATTTTGTAGTTTATATGGCTCAACCATTTTAGTTTTCGTCAATAAAAAAATTTAATTTTTTTTTGGTTCTGACGACTTTCTAAAATGACTTGCATATATTGACGGTTTTTTAAACAGAAATTTCTAGTTTTTGTCGATTTAACTTCAACTTGTTATTGCAAATACGCTGAGTAAGTGAATACTGCAAATGCACTGCCATTACAGAAAAAAGTTTTAAAACTCTGCAATTTGATGAAGCAAAAATTCAAGTGAACAACGAGTAAAAATACCAAATTAGCGTTTCAGAATTCGTATAAAATACAAATTTAGAAGCAAAAGCATTCACGATAATATAGATCTACAGGAAGCGAAAGCTGGACTCATAACCTAGGCTTCAAAGTTAAAAGCGAATGTAGTTATAAATCTGAAGACAAAAGTCTAGGAAATTTTTTTAGTATCTTATCACTATTCTTTCCAATTAATATGGCACAAATATATTTTAAAATCGTCAAATGGTAAAACTTGTCTGTCTTCTGGCACGTTTGGCAAGAAATTTCCAGATCTGACACCGCTGTCTTCAACATAAAAAAGAATTCTTCAGCCTCTCTTTCAATTATAATAAAACACAACCCATACGCAATATAAAATAACTAATGATACTGATGGGAGATTTTATGGAAAAGGATAAAAAAAAATGAAAAAATATTGATAATATGCAACCGCATTCACTATTAGTTTATGTTCCAAAAACAAATTCCATTGTGGTTTTATTAAATTATAGATTATTTTTAAAAGTTAAAAAAAACAGAAATTATGTTCAAAACCTACGAATATTAATGTTATCTTATGTCAATAGGTATTGCATCAGAAATATTCTGCAAAGTGCACTAAGAAATGGTTCTAAGATAACTGTAGTATTAGACTGGGTCACAGTTCAAATCCGATCCAATTCACTTTGTAAAATGTGAACAATCGGAGGAAAGTCTGTACAAATTTTTATAAACTTTGGAAAATAATTCAGGCTGCATGGGTACATGTACCGGGTACTGTATACCAAAATCTTGTCAACCATCTGTCGAATCGACATCCACCAGTTTAATCACTCTGAAGCAATATTAGAAATTTTATCCATTTTTAAATAAGCTTTTTACAACATGAAATGCCATCTTTTTTTTTGATAGAAACAATAATTTAATAAAACCGCAAAAAAATATATGTATATTCTGTATCGACTGATATTGGCAGCAATTTTCATTATTTTCTCCTCACATCTTCATGTCTTCGATTAATGTCCTTATTATTTTTCACATCAGTGTATGTATACTCTAGTCGCCGTAGTCTAGTAGGTAGTGTGTTGGCTTATTAGGCGAAAAGTCAAGGTTCGAATCCCCGGTCAGACATCAAAAACGAATAATGAAAAAATATTTCTTCGGCGACTTCCTCTCAGCAGAATTCTGGCAAAAACTCTGAGAGTAAATAAAATTGCCATGAAAAGTTTCTCAAAAATCTGTCGTTCGGAGTAGACTTTAAACTGTAGGTCCCGCCACTCATATATAAAATCAACACACACAACATTAGTGGTGTGAGAAGCTAGGCCGTAATTCTAACTGAAGGGTTGTAATGGCCAATTATGTATGTATGTATGTATACTGTTCAATATGTTTAACTTTACACCGATAATTTAATCGAATAATTTCAAAAATACTTTTGTTCAGTCCATTGTGCAGTGTGAGACCACAATTATAGTTTTAATAACAATACAACAACGTTCAGACGTACATACATATATACATGCACATACATTTCAGTAAATTCGGTTTTATAAGTCATAGAAAGTAATAGAAAGCCTTGTACATATGCGTATACCCGCATACGCAGAGAATATGCAGTTGTGTGACATATGCGGAACTATAACTATCAAGTGCAGTCATAATTGAACGCTAACAAACACGTATTCAAAAAATTTAAACTTGAAAAAGGTCAACTTTAAATTAAAATGAACGCAGTCGTAATTTAAATACATACATTTCTAATAAATGAATATGTAAACATCTTTATCATTGTCATTATAAACATTATCTTGTTACTTGATGCCGTACATCCGTAACCTTAATAAAAGAATGAAAAAAAAATTAGATTAAATTGTAAAAATGAATGATAAAATAATAATTTCTAATCGGTCACATTATAAGAAAAACGCAAAGGGAAATACAAAGTTATTCTGTATTTCTAACAAAGTTAGTTGTCAGTTGCTATTTATTTAAACATCAAAAACCTTAAAGTCATGATGTATTATGGATGAAAACAGAACCCCAATCGAGTTGACCAACCAACACTTTAAAATTTTTTCATATAAAGATGAATTTACCCAAGTTGTTCAACATAATGCTAGTCGACACCAAACTGTTCCTTCAGCACAATTCACCCACCTATTTTGAAAAATTTGTTGGGAAAATCAACTCAAATTTTACATGATTTTTATGGACAAATGAAGTCAACTTGATACGAACTATGTATTACATTGGCAACCCTGATCAAGCTGTGAAACTATATACAAAAAAGACTGTGCGAACAATTAATTAATTAAAATAATTTAAGATAAGATTACGGGCGAAATGCATATTGAATAATATTCAAATCAATATCAGCTGACTAATGCAAATTCCATTTAGACGTAGAAGATATAGATTTTCTTAGTACTGATGTAAGAGCAAATAAGCGCTTTGTATCAAAAATTTATACTCAATGTTTAGATTTTTATTTGATTATTCCTTTTCAATCTTCTACAAAAACCGTAGACTTGTTACTCTTTATTTCTAAATATATTTCCCAGTTATATAAAATTAAATTTCAATATGATAAGAATAAAGATGTACCAGTGAGTTTTGCTTTATTTTTACATGTCGTTAAACTTTGAATACTTTTCATTGCTCATTTTAAATAATTATTCATATTCTTGATTAATATTTTACTTATATCTACGTACGTAAATATAGTGTGATAACTTTTAAGTTTTTCCTAGAGGTACTTAAAAAAAGTGTATCCGGATTGTATAAGAATAAGCGCATAAAAAATAAACAATGTTATCTTATCACGCATGTTATATATTATTTCCCCATGTTCTATATTTAAATCATGCCCATTATAAGCAAAATATGTTTTTCATAATATTATTACGATATTATCAAAATATTAAATCATAATATTTTGAAACATGAAGAGTTTTTTCAAAATTTCTCTTCTACTCAACTTAATTCTTATAATTTAAACGTGGGAACATTTAAAATTAATTAATAAATTATAGTATTCTTAATAATATATTTTAACTATTGGAAAGGTTCAATCTGAAAGTGATCGCTTTCCAATCGATCAGTTCAATATTTAATTATTATCAATATTTATAAACATCACAATCTCAATCCAATTTAGTAAATTGTACATAATTTACCTTTTTAAGGAAAAATCTATCCCAAAATAAATTCTGGATACGAAAATAGAAAACAATTCATCACTAAAATATTGAATCTGTGTACATATCACACTGATGTGAGAAATAATAAAGCACCAATGTGCCAGTATTTCTGAGAAAGTAAGTAAAACGGAAAATTGCTGCCTGGTAACTGCATTTATTTTATTTATTAGCTTTCACATCATAAAACAAAAAAAATCATTTCGGATTTAAAAAATTGTTTTCAATACACAATTTTTGTTTAATAAAAATTAAAATTGAAATTCAACCTGTGCACCTCACAGTTATAAAAAAAATAATATAATAATGCATTTGCTCTAAATTTGGTGTTAATATCGTTCTAAGGAAGTTATAATTTTTTCGAAACTCCATTCATGTAGGCATTTTGGCATACTATCCTACCACGTTCCTCGAATTACTTTCCAAATCTTATTAAATTTTGTGGGACACTTTCCTCTATTTGGTGTTTTTACTATATGTCATTAACTCCCTATAGGATTTTGATCTGATGACACTACGTGCCAATCGAATATGTTAATGTTGTTTGTTTTCTAATGCAATTTATGGTCATTTTCCTACCGGAAAACTCATTATTTGTGGCATATTTTCCTCAACATAATGTAATGTAGCATGAGATTTTAAAAAATTGCAACGTAATCGGTTACTTTATAAATACAAGACGGTTAAGTTACTAATGCTTTAATACTAATCTACTTACTACTTTAATTTACTAATCTTTTAATAAATTTTAAATACTTTCTCTATACACTATCAATAACTAAATGCCCCCAAGTTCGCAAGGCAACCGAGGGAAAAGGATAAACAAGATATTAATTTTGCTTTTGCTTAAACCTAATCAAGTCAGAAATCCCTGATGTCAAAATGTGTCACAGAAGCACATATTTATAGATAATAAATTTGTAAATAAATTTTTATTTTTATATTTTTAATTAAATCAAATATTCAAGCATAGCATCTCATTTGAATAATGCTCGTTGCAAGTGTTTTTGTGACAAATAACGGACATATTGCATCAACGTCGTTTATTTGACTGCCGTGATGAACTCGACGGATTAGGCAATCAAACATTGGAATCATTGTTTTTATTTAAATAATGACGTTTTTCATTTGAACAACAAGTTCCTGGCGGGAAATTTATTTATCCAAATAACGAAAATAGGATGACTTGAAGTGTCGACCAAATTGTAGAACTGCACAAGTGGCTAACGACTTGTTTTCTGTTTTACGAAATGGCTCTGTGCCATTTGATCAAGCGTATCTACACTAGCTTTGGTTTTATTATAGTCAATAATAATTTCAAATTTATTTTTACAACCAGTATAATAAAATTACTTTGCTTAGTTACCGACTAGATCTGTCTTCAATACGTAAGTGGTGTAGTAAGCTTATACATCTATTTCATGTGCTGGCTTCCTTTCGATTACATGTGTGATTTTCTCCAGCCTGAAATATGCAATAAAATGAAACGGAAATAGAAGTAATATGACTTCTAGGCAGTAAAACTACTTTATTTGATGGTATTCATATATTTCGTGATATCATCCCAATTTTGTATTTATAAACAGATGTAGTCATTGTTTTTGTCTCCATTGCTTTTGATATCATCATCCCTTTCTGATATTGCACAACTTATCTCTAATTCTTGATCCACACAGTCGGATCAACAGTCACTAACATCTTTTCGATTTAGAGGTTCCTCTAAATGAATTATTTCTTCTGGTCTAACTACATTTTTCGTCGGCCTTATGGAAAAAATTACTTCTTCAGTATCTTTTCATTCTGTATATAAATAATGTAAACTTTTGTCGAATGAGAAAATAAAAGGGAAGTTGCCTTACATCAGGGATTACCATTTCATAGCACAATTGTGCAGAGAGAATTCACACACATATTGCTTATGCTCTTTGTTTAGTCGCCGATCAGACTGCGACGAGTACACATGTTAGTGAGTTTTTTCAGGTTTACACTCAAGAACTATTTTAAATAGAAAATATTTTAAAAATGCTTTTATTAAAATCCAATGGCGTATATGTTCTTAAAGGACATTTTAAGACAAATAAATGATAAGGAAAGGGAACAGTTTTTTTTGTAGACATAAAGCAATTTTTTTGAACAAATGAAAATGTTTGTTATTAGTAGGTGAGCAAATTTATGAACCAAGAGCAGCTCCTACTAAATATCCAAAAAAATTCCCCAATTTTTGAGTCAAAGATGTATAACTTTATGCATGTTGATGAAATGAAAATCAAAATTTAGCGCATATTACTAAAATTTTTCTTTGACAGTAATTAAATAAATTCTCTCAATTTGTTTTCTCTCTCTTACTCACTATTACACAACCAAAAAATTTTTGGTAACCCCTGTCTTACATTTTATTTTGTTGTTTAACAATATTACAAATGAAGCAATAATTGCTAATATTGACATAAGTGTCTGGTAGACAGATTTTGGCAGGATTAAGTGCATTTTTTTGTATTGAATTGAATTGGTTTGAATGGAATTAAAATTACAACATAAATTTGAAGAAGTTGTAACATTTTTAAAATAAAATTTATGCCTAAGGACCACATTTTGACTGGATTAGGTGTTAAAAATACATGAAGTTTAACTGGTTAACAGAAATTTTAGATGCATTAACAATTCCAATGCATTACGATTTTTAATAGATGGCATGCACACATAACTGTTTCAATTTTGTTGTATACTTCTTTAGACTGGAAAATTCACTTTGAGGGATTTACCAACATATGATAAAGTGCAAAGGCTTTTGATTTTCCACATTGATCCACATTTAAGGTTTAAGATTCGGACAATCTGTCATATATACATATGCATTAGATTCCATTTATTGATGACCAAACAGTCTGTATCTTTTCAATCTTACAGATATTTTATTCGATTTTAAATTCATTACCAATTTCTCTTTGGTCGACAAAATTTAAATTTTGGAGTAGCCAGATAATGAATTTGAAATTTTCTTCTCGACTATCTTCATTGAAATAATCTGATCCTTATAACTTTGTAAAGTATCGAAATCATTTTTATATACACTTATATTTACTTTTGGAGTACCTTCCCAACAATACTTCATACTTTTATAGGCCATAAACTTAATTTTTTTTCATCATACATGTTTTATTACGTAATTCATTCTAGATTTTATAGAAGTTTATCATGGTTTGCCTCCTTTATTGCAAATAATTTGGTCACGTGTAAAAATTGTCAAAGGAATATTTGATGAAAAATCACACTTTCTTTCATTTTCATTGTGACTTTGAAATTTAGTCTGGTTGTATAATTTTTTTGTTGTATAAATTTGCTATCTCGATTTGTAATATAATGACAACAATATTCCGATATACTGATTTACAATATTTAGTAGGAGAAAGAAAGAATATTACTACTCGGGCTCATAAACTGTATAAGATTGAGGAACAGCATTTGAGCTCTTAAATCAGGTTTGTCAGATCTGGCAGTTTCTTGTCAAACGTAACGCTTTTAAAATTTCTTTGTTATGCTAAATTTCGGTTTGGCGACATGGCGAAATTACAACTAATAACAGCATTATTAATCGGTTTACATTATCAAAATTAAAAAACAAAAACTCAAAGAATTTATGATTATAATAATGTATGTACAATTTTAATAATAATTTCAATCTTAAATATTAAATTTTCTTATGTACACTTACTTCATCTTAATATTTTAAAATTAAAATTCGGATTAAAATTTTTACTTGTATTGGATGTCTAAAGGATGTCCGCAAATAAATCCATTCGTTTTGCATAATTATATATCAGCATAGGGAAACGCATTTTATTGCCTAGTGGCTAAAGCGTTTGTAAATTAATAGTAATAATTTAATTCATTCACTGTTACAAGACAATTTACTTTTAAAAAATTTTAAATAAAATTTCATCAATTCAATTGGCCTACAACAAATTTTCAAGCCACAATAAAATTAAGAAAAAAAAAACTAAAAAAGTAAATAGGAAACAAAATAAATAATATTCATCTTAATTAGTTTGGAAAGCAGAAAAATATAGATTACTTTATACGATCATGGAACATACAAACAGTGGTAATGAAAAATGATCATCTCTTAACTACAATGAACTTAAATGAACTATGAACTATGAATTTTAAGAACTAACTTTGAGTGAAGAATAAAACGTTATTTAAATATATTTAAAAATTTTTTGTATTATGCATACACATACTAAACATGGATTACTAACCTTGAACTGTTAACTTGTATACTGCAATCGGAATGATTATCATGTGATTTAGACTGATCTTCCGCGGTGGACGTAAACGGACATCCTGGTACGTTTAACTGTGATAGCGATGATTGTTGTTGTAGTGAGGGGTATGTAACACTCTTGGAGGAAGACATAACGATTACAGATGCATTCGATTGTGATAATAAACAGCATTCATCGACAATGGATGGCTCAGTGACGAACAATTTAAAATTACCATATATTGCTTTTGTATCTATTTCTTCTACTAGAGTTAATGTATTTGATTCTGTATTTATCGAAAACTTTTTAAATTCATCATTCTTTACCATTTTTACCTAAAACCTTTTTTTCTAATCAATTTACAAAATCTGGCTTCATGTTCGACAATTTTTAAGAAAATTCATCGCCGATATTAACTGATGACGATTCTTCAATAACCTGCAGTACTCTTTTTAATTGCAATCGTAATCGTAGTTGGCCATTTAAATGATGAGAAAGGATTTCCTATTGTATTTGATAATCATTATTTAAAACTTTTCTATAAAAATTACAATAAAAAGAGCAATTCAAATATTTCTCAGCATATTTGTAGTTGTTATTGTTCACCGATATTTTGTTAATTAATTTTATTATAGACAAATTCAAAAAATGTCGCCTAAGTTAGTTTTAGATTTGAAAATATGAAAAATATTTTATCGATGAAAAATAATTAATAATTCGTATTTGCAGACTATAAGAGTCTTTGCAGTTAAAATATTTGAAAAACCTTAATAGAAAACTGTGAATACACATACACACAAGTGAATAAGTGAATATTTCGTTTCGGCCGAAAAGTTTCTTTAAATAAACAATGAAATTAATCGCAATTTAGTTAAAGAAATCAGCTGTATACGAACATACATACATAAGAGCATAACAGAATAGTAAACAAAACAGTGTTGTTTACAACACTTGATGGTAAACCACGAAAATTGCAAAGGACGTTTGTAATAGCTTTTGTAATTTTTTTAATATTCACTTTTAATCTAAAATTTTATTCAAAAGTCTAACCCAATCAAAATAAGTTTAGAGTTACTTATTTGCTGAATTTAGCATTTAAAATCAATAAATCATAAATAAACAAATTAACGTTCTAAAAACAATTGCCTAAGTTTTTGATCGAATTTTTGCTAAATTTTAACAGAAGACGTAGCAAATTGTAGTTTTCTCTGCACTTATGGGTTGTAGTGTAAACACGTTATAATGAAAGAACTTTTCAAACGACAACTGTTTCAAACGTTTTCCAAGATGCAAACAAATCACCATTCTGTGTAATAATAAAATGAAATTAAGAATTTTTTTTCTTATTAGAAAAACAGTTTAGAATTGTTTATGTTTTAATGAGATCTAATCTAATGTTTTCAAATGATAACTTTTATAGATTTTAGTGCTGAAAAAAATATATTTTATTTATTATTTTATGGTACCGATACATTTGTTTAATTTTCTTTCTTTTAGTTTGATTATTTAGAATAGTTTAAATCAGTTTTTCTTTGTTTGTTTCAAACGATTATCTTTGTTTACTTTTCACATCATACTCTTGAACTTAAACGCAGATCCTCTTGATTATTGTATATGTATGTATGTAGGTTATTTATATTTACAAAAGAAAAGAACAAAAATTTTTTAAGTACAAAATTTCACTCAATGCGGATTTAAAAATATTAAGAGAATGTTACTTTATTATTGTTGATATTACTTATCACCATTATATACAGATATATATATATATAAATGTATATAGATACACAAGTATACATATATATTGTACATACATAAGTACACTAATACATATACACAAACATAAAAAATCAATCAAAAATAAAATGTTAAAAAATCTATATAATCCTTTCTCGCATTTTATTTGTGCTTAAGAATAATTTCACTCGATATTTCATTAAAATTTCATTTTTATTTTATCACTGTGTTTATTTTTATTTTGTTTACGTAGATATGTACGTATATGTATGTTATTAAATATCACTGTATATAATTTTTTTTTGTTTTTATTAAATTAATTTCAATTATTTAAATTTAAAAAGATAAAATAAAAATTTAATATAATAATAAAACAATGATGATATAAACAACTGATTACATTGTATGTAATATTAAGAAAAATGTAAATATGTATGTACGAAGGAACATGGATACAGTAAGGCATATAAAAACATATGCACCCTACATACAAATCTTTGTTTATTATTCATACATATTAAAAAAAAATTAAAAAAATTTATAATGGCAAGAAAATTCATATCAAATTCCAATGTTAAACAAAACGTTAATTTTTTTTTTTTTTTTTTTTTTGTTAATTTTTATATTCTTTTACATTTTATTAATAATATTATTGCGTGCACCACACGTATTTTAAAAAACCGTCAACCGTCCAAATGTTCCTCCACCGTCCGATCGTGTTTTTTAACTGATCTTGCTGGATGAATGCGATTGGAAATAGTAAAAGTAATAATGTCAGTCAATAATCGCAACTAATCGTCGTCACTAAGTCGGTAACAGTAAACAACCAGCAGCCAGTAGACAGATATTTGCCGAATGATATTTGTGGTGTTGTTGTTGTTGCTGTTGCTGTTGCTGTTATACTGTGATGAGTAAAGATTCTGTTATACCACACTAAATGATATGGAAGTAAAACATACAGTGGCGGGCAAAATTAATACAAGTTTTAATACGCAAATTAAGCGATTTTGCAATTTAGTTCATCATTAGAAATCTTACAATCCTAAATAATTAAAAGTTAAAAAATGGAAAACGTTACAGTTTTCTGTATTCTTACAATTCTCCTTAATTTTTTTTCTATTTTGTTTTATGCTGTAATTTTAACAAATTGAAAATCTAATGTGATAAATTGCAAATCGAATATAATAATCCTGGTAATCTTCAATTACCAAAGGATATTAAAATTGATGCGTAAATATACAATAATATTGGATTAAATTTAACTGCAGGAAATTTCTCTCATTATATTTATATAGATTTTGCTTAAAATCTTAACAAAGCACTAAAATAAATTAAAACATATTGTTGTTGATACTTTAATCCGAGCAACTTATCTTAATCAGGATATGAACATACGGTGTGTGTTGCCGGAGAGAGAAAAGAAAGGAATGGAATGTTTGCTTGCATTGCCTACACGTCAATGAATACTTTATATAAAAAACAGTTTAATATAACCCAAATAACTTGATTTATCTTTTCGCTGGGAAGAGAAGTGTCCTAGTATTACTGCACTATCCACGTGTTGAAGAATTTCTAAGATTTCCATCTCGATTGCTTAGGTGCGGTTTTGAACAATGGCTTTATATAAGTTTTGAAACGTTGAAGTGTTTTGAGATTTAAATTTTAATTTTTTTTTTATTTTCTGTAACATAAAAAAAATTTTTAACATATTTGTGATATAAATTTAATTTAATCTTAATTTAATTTAAATTAATCTCCATCATTACCAAAATGTTCATCTGAACTTTCTTAAAATCCTTCTATTATTTCTTGAATTTCCTTATTAGTATGTGCCCTGTTAATAGTATAAAATGTACGTTAAAGTGAATTGCAGTCATGGTCTATCATATTTGCAGTTATAAAACATATGTACAATGAAGATTCTTATCAGCTTAAACTTATGAATGTTTGTGAAAACAAAGTATTTATAAATCAAATGGAAATGAATTTAATAAATTTTATAAAATTTAAATAATAATTAATAAAATGTGTGGAACACTCACGAGATGGTGCATAAGATAAAAAATAAGAAATTACAGATAAGAGTGGGGGAAAAAGTAAAGAAAAAAATTATCAAAATAAAGAAGAAGAAATAAAAAAAGGAATACTAGATGTCAATATTTCGTCAATAACTTGCTAAAGATTTATATATAAATATACATATATAGCTGTGTGAAATATAATAGTAGCGCTGTATTGAAGATACTTCAGTTAAATAATAAAATTAATTTTTTCAAGTTGAAAAAGTTTATTATTATATTTTATTACCACCAGTCTAAACTTCTGAAAAATAAAAAAAAACTTCAAGACAAATACTGATTTGCCAAAAAAAGGATGCTAAATTTTAAAAAAACTCAAAATATTTTTTATAATATTAGATTAAAGGCAACATGGACTTCTCAATGTATGTGCAAATTTTAAAAACTGTCATGCTGCCGTATGCAGAATATAATATGCCGCTTAAAAGGGTGTTCCAACAGGACAATGACCCCAAACACATCAGTAAAATGGCACAAAATTGGTTTTCTGAAAATTAAGTTGAGGTATTAGAATGGCCGGCTCAGTCCCCAGACATAAGTCCCATTGAAAATCTTTGGGGCGATGTGAAAAAAGTTGTTTTTAAAGATAAGCCGGGAAATCCAGAGCAGTTGTAGGCGTCTGTGAGGTCAGCTTGGGAAAGTATTCCTCTCGAGAGGTGCAGATCTTTAGTTGACTCAATGCCTTGGCGTTGCGCGGATGTAATAGCCAATAAGGGCTTTTCAACTAAATATTTGGGTATATCTAACAAAATAAGTTAAAAAAGTTATCACTTGTGACAACAATTTTCTTTGTAGTTACGTTCTGTAATGCTGGTACTATTTTTTTGCACGCGAAATATTTTGAGTTTTTTTACAATTTAGCATCCTTTTTTTGGCAAATCAGTATTTGTCTTGAAGTTTTTTTTATTTTTCAGAAGTTTAGACTGGTGGTAATAAAATGTAATAACAAACTTTTTTAACTTGAATAAAAATTAATTTTATTATTTAACTGAAGTATTTTCAATACAGCGCTACTATTATATTTCACACAGCTGTATATACATACCAATATTAAATGTCTTAAGAATAGAATGTGAGTCCTGCTGAAACATTTTTTGGTAGAAATTGAAATTTGGCAAATGGAGAAAAAAAATTGATCCTTGTCAAAGGCATGCGGACATTTTGTCCGTGAAGGTGACAATACTACCGTCTTCCCTCTTCACACTCAGATCGATCGTCTGCCCGGTAGCCGAGTCCAGTTACCCTTAATGGACTTAATGGTGGTTCTGTATATACATTTTTCGTTGTGGTTGAAATCAATGACCGCAAAATAGTAATGTTTTTAAGTATCGACGCATCTGTGTAGATGTTAAAGAGATGTTTCAGATGTTGCTGTAATGTTTGCGGTTGTTTGAGGAAAGCATTCAATGCGGTCTAAAGTACTTACTTTATGAGAAATTATGTGGTGTTGAATTTTATAGATTTTAAGTCACATTACACATTGGTAGGGGTCCATGCTGGTTGATAGAGGTTGCATAAATTCTTTTAAACGAAACAAATGATACATATTTACGAAATTTCTGCCTCGTGAAATCACTGGGGTATGCTATTATGAAGTTTAATAAGCTAGTAGTTAATTAATTTAATGTCTTGGTCAATATGATAAATTAAAACTGAAAGCTAAGAACTACAGGAAAACTGCCGGTTCGGAACGTTTATTTCATAGTTGCACAGTAAAAACTACATTTTTAAAAATGAGTTTTTTGAAATTGGAAACTCATATGCTTAAGAATGCAATAGATTAAAATAGGTTTTCTAAAGGAACTACAATCTTTCAATGCTTAACTACTCTCAACGTTCATGCCTGATTAATTACAAATTATCAAAACCTTTCAGCGCAAATCGGTAGAGCCTTATCCAAAAAATAGGTGGCCACTAAAATCTAGGGAAGCAAATAAATTAAAAACTAGAACTTTTCAAGGATATAGTCAGACTTTGTGAGCAATAAATCTCTCAAGCCGTTTCCGAGAAAATGGGGATCAACTTTTGAGCCTCGCCTGGACAAAATTTTCTCGTTAATTTCTGGTTGTTATGGAGTTTTCTACCTCAGTTATGAATATGTAGAGATGACGTTTTAAGGTATCTTTTCTTTCTTATAATTACAGTTTCGACCGAAGGTTTTTTTATTAGTAACTTAAACAAGTCGAAACTGATAAGCATAACACTAAAAACCTACTTTGTGTTAATTACAATAAAGTTCAACTTATTACAACTCCTAGCGTATATTACAAACTATAAAGTTAAAAGCGACCCGCCTCTGGGGTCCCAATCCATCTCTTTCCAAATAGTACAATGAGTTTTGACATTCGCGAAGTTTAAAAGAAATGTATTTCTGTTGTTTGCATAGTTCATCACGTGTTTAGTCGTGGAATCTTTGTTTAAAGCATACACATTATGTTACGACGATTACCCATTCATAAAGAAAAGACGTCTCCACTCTTTTTGAGGTACCATCTTGTTACTAACTTTATTTTTCATAAGTCGTATAACTACTACGTTCATAGAATTAATACATCAGTTAATAACTATTTCTCTTTTTTCAAGGCTACAATATATGTTATCAGAATATCCATAATGTAAGTAAGTTTATGCAACCCTGCACCAGTTGCAATGGATGCACATTGCATTTTTTAGTAACAATTTTATGTAACAATTTTAAACAATATAAATATAAATTTACTTGATGAAATATGAAACAAACATTTAAGTTAAAATAGTACAATATAGTCACTCAAGACTTGGTTTTCAGCAGAATGTTTATGTTAAAGTTTTATGGCAAATTTGAGTGCGCATTTGCTATTATTGAACCCCAAACCATGGCTTTGGGTATGCTGGCTAAGCCTAGAAGATTTAATTCAGGATTAATATTTAGCTCTCCTATCACAACTACATTTTACTTCTGTTCAACGTTGTAGAAGGCTCCTCTTTCATATTAACACTAATTTTATCAGTTATGGCAAGATAGGAATTTTTACTATTAAACAAGACTGCAAATCCGTATTCATAATTAGTCCATATTAGGTCTCTTTGGCTCAGGTTACCTTAGAAGACTGAGATTTCACAATTTTATCAAAAAAAAAATATATTTAAAGGCTAATAACGTGAACGTTTATGGGAGAATAACCAGATTTTATACATTTGCCAAAATATAATAACAAAACGCCATTAAACTCTTCATTTAATGGAAAACAAAATAAAAAAGTGATTTATGCAACTTACTCCAACGTTCTACATTTAATTAATTTGATTTGATTTTCCTTTTAAGCAATTGTTGTCTTTTCACATATATTTTTCGCCTTAAAATGTGTTTTTTGATCACTAGGAATTTAGTTTTGTCGTTCATAATACATTCTTCTCAAAATATCCTTTCCTTCTAGATTTCAATATCAATCCATAACAAATACAAAAATTATGTTTCTGTGAAGCAATTTTTTTTTCTTTAAAATAAATATTCTTTTTATTTTCAAATTTATTTTATTCACATATTACAGAGCTCTGACTTAACTAATTAATCAAATGCACATATTTCTTTACATTTTCATATGAAGAAATACATTTTTATTATTTTTCTTAGAATACTAAATATCTCTACTTGTACGATAAATTTTATTCATAACAGTTAAGAATGCATACATACAATTTTTTTTTACTTTGGTACTTTGATATAAACAATCCGTTCTGCATACAATAATTATACCTAAGATTTTAATATATATGTGTACACATATATCATATTATTTATATATATATATACAAATATGTATATATGTATATACTATATACTATAGATATATGTTAGTGTGCTGATTGAGACAGACAAAACAATAACAATGATGAACAATTATGAGGTGAGAACAAAAATTACCAAAATCAAGCAAAAAAAATTTTAATAAAACAATAATTATTATACATATAAAAAGGAACGTATACATATGTATTTACAATTTACAAAATATTTTAGCAAATATACTTCAAAATAAAAAATTAAACTAAACACTGCAAATCAAATTATAAAGCTTACTATTAATAATTAGCCGATAGATAAAACTTGCTATTGAAATGCACCATTGTTTGAAATTAAATTAAAAAAAATTGTTGCAAAAAAAATCTATATACTTACAAAATTTTACTATTGTTGTTCTACTCTATTCAAATTAGCTAATAAAGCATCTAAAACTGAAAATACAATTCTCTTCATTTGACAAAAAAAATATCAAAAGAATCAAAATTAATTTAGTGCTATATGGTTGGTTAAATTATAAAATAAAAATATTGAGTTAAATTGAATTAATTGAAGTATTGCATAGGATACACAATTAGGAAAAACTACCAAGAAGCCTACAATTTTCTTTGGTACACATTACGATATTCCAGATCATATCTTGAATTTTTCTATTTTGTTTTTATAACAAAATTTTTTTAACAAAAATTTAGGAAAAATTTTGTATTATACTACTTGGTGATAATACTATTTAATTATGACCCAATTCGCAATCTCTATCGCAACTTTAAAAAATTACATTCAAAGCATGAGTTTTTGGCGTGATTAATAAGTTATTTTCTTTTGCACCTGAGTTCTCAACTTATTTTATCTCTAAAATTTAGCTTTAGATCATGTTTAAAAATTCCCAGATGTATATGTAGTAGTTTGATTATTTAATTATCGGTGTAAGAATTTAAATGTTAATATAGTACCTATGTGAAGACATTCGAAATCTTTTAATGAAATTTGTAATTTTTGCATAAGAATAAATACAACTCAATAAAGTAAATATATTCCGCATCACAAATATATACCATACAACTAAAGATAACATATAAGAAGTTGAAATTGATCACACTGTAGAAATCGTTTCCTTCTGAATTCCAATACTGAGAATATTTCTCTGTTACATTTTAACTAATCAAGATATTTGCATTTAAGAAAGATTCTTATTTTTAATTTCAATTATTTTTATACTAAAAGTTTCTTGATTATATTAGCACAGACAAGCATAAAGAAAAAGAAAATCCAAAAGAAAAAAATCTTTTAAAAATAATCAATAAATAAAACACACAAACAAAATGGAAATCTTATTCTAAAGGTGGAAATTTATTAGCGAAACATAAGTTCGGCCAAAGTTCTTTCAGTCTGAAATGATAAAAAAAAAAGATGGAAAGAAAATAATAAAATAAAAATAATTTTTAACATTTTCAAGTAAATTAAACAAATGTAAGTTTAGTAACAAATAGTATAAAAAATTAAATAAATTAAAGTCATTTTGTCTGCCGAAACAACACACTTTACAAACAAAATTTGTTTTGAAATAATTGGGTAAAAGCAATATTTACAACCTCCGATCAATTCAGCGAATATATATTTTGGCAATTTAACACATAAGTTATAAAAATATTCCAATTATTATTATTTTTTATTTGTTTTTAAACTTCTACTGAAGATAAATGCTCAAATTTCAAAATGGTTTTCTTTCCCACACAACAAATTATAACTACCGTATGTAATTATTTGATTAAAGTCTAAAAGTAAATAATTTTGGGTTATTTGTCCTTTTCTTTTAATGTTTAAAAGCAGTCTGGGAGTATGCTTATGAAAAGTAGGGATCCGTCAACATGACAATAAGATAGAATTCTTTCTCGCTGAAATACAAATTGACATAATGAAAGTATCCGAAACACTAATACCCCTCACATAAAAGCAAATATACACAATATGGCTTAGGACATTCGTGGATACACAAAAATTTAAATTTAAAATATTTAGTAGGCTTTAATGTGTTAGAGACAAATTATTCATACGACTAGAAATTAAAAAAAAAAAACATTGTATTTAAGCCATTTTTTACAAAATTTCACTCGAGGATGGAAAAGGTATGACGTTGTGAATGGCAACTTGTTTATTGATCATCTGAGAATCGTCCTTTCCAAGAAATTGTGCAACGAAACAATCGATTTGCCAACAATTGTTGCTATACTCCCACAGTAAGGAAATCTTTTTTAGACGTTCCTCAAGCATTTGGCAAGGTATGGTACTACGGCCAAGTATTTATATGGAAGCAAAATTTAAAAGTTAATATAGTGAAATTATTGGAAATTTAAATAATCAACTGAATGTTGTTATTAAGATGACTGAGAGTTTTCCGCAGACAATTGAAGTCGGTGTGCCAAGAGGCAGTATTTTGGAACTCGTTGTTAAAGACACTGCTTTTATAAGCATGCATGAGAATTCTTATGCAACATCCTGCAGTATTACGTCTTCCAGATGCAAAAGTGGAGAAACATATGAAGAATAGAAATAAATTAATAAATATGTGGTCATATATCATTTACATTACGAAAGGCGACATATTCCCAAAATAGTGGCTCAGCAATCGCCGAACATAGGCATGTATCTCGATAGACGTTTGGTTTGGAAATTTTACATGACGCAATTACGGAAGAATGGAAAATTACAGAAAGCTCATAATATTTTTAACTTTTCCGTTCACATTCGTTTATATTGAGGTAATCCATATAAAATAAAATAACAATTACAAATATAATCAAATATAATTGATCCGGTTTAAATAATTTTGTTTTCGGTTTTTAGATTTTAATATGTATTTGATGCTGATTTAATTAAAATGAAGAATGAATTTGTAATGCCTCTAATTTTGTAACAGGGTTCTTAAAACATTAAAGCTTAATTAAAACCTAATAATCTCAGTAGACTTCAGCATAGATATATGTATATACGGATAACCCTTATGCAACGCGATTTTCGCCAAAAATTCTCTTATAACACATTTTTATCCAGTTATTATTTTTATTTAGAAAACGTTTTTTCCCGCAACTAAAATATTAATTCTTTTGCAGAATTTATGCCTTTTAAATCTTCATAGCAAAGAAGTAATTAATTAATTTTAAATCATACTCAGTAAGTTGTGTGGAGTTAATGTCTCCTAAAATGCGATATTTTATAACGCGACATTTTTAGGATGCTATATATAGCGCTTTAGGCGGGTTATCTGTATATAAAACTTTACCATATAAGCAATGACGATTATACCTTTCCGTTCACAGCACATATTTGAAAAGTTTTAATTGTAAGTTTTTTTAAATCTATAATTTTGAAAACGTATGTCAACATTTTAGGAGACAAAATCATTCTAATATTATATTAACATGATATTTCGTAGCAATAAATTTCTCGTTACTATGTTAAATTGCTAAAATGCATAACTCTGTATTAGTCCTTTGCATTATCTTTTATGATAATTTAGAATATGAAATACTTTTCAAAATTGCAGTAATAAAATATATTTATTTTTTGACGATAAATTCTTAGAATTATGTATTCTTACATTATTTAATAAAAAATCTATTGGCTTCGATTTCTAGCAATTATATACCCATTATTGTATTTTTACTTATAGTGACTTCATAAGATATCATTTGTGTATCAAGGGAAGTAACAGTTAATATTTTGTGTTTATCAATGTCAAATTACTTAATTGGGTTAGGATTACGACCTAGCTTCCTACACCACACATGTTTAACAGTTTAACGTCGACTCCGAAATACAGATTTATGAGAAATTTTTCATGCCACTTTAATTACTCTCAGAGTTTTTGCCAGAAGACTGTTGAGATAGAGTCGACGAAGAAATGTTTTTGCATATTTCGTTTCGTTCGAGATATCGAGGCTTGGATTTGAACCGTGGCCTTGCATGTAATAAGCAAACATACTACCTATTAGACTACGGCGAGATCATCGTCAACAATCTAAAAAATATTACAAATCTGAACAATTAAATGAAAGAAAAAGAGAGTTTTACGCGCAGGAGTAATTTCTTAAAACCATCTTCCGAGAAAAACACATATTTTAAAGTGGTTCAATTTTCAATTAAGCGATGGAAAGTTTTAAAGGTCACAACAACTGACTTTTCATATCTTATACCAGTTTTGTCGTAAATTTTAAATGTTGATGTAATGGTTTAAAACCTTCGAAAATCAAAATTTGACTTTAAAAATTGAATTTCGTTTCCAGACTAAAATCTCTCGAATACTTCCTTTAAGAGTCTTATTGGGTCTTACTGGTTTTTTTGAAATTTCAATACAAGACTTTAATATTAATCAAATTAATTTTGGAGATTTTAACTCCAGAATATATTTTTGATAATTCTAAGAGTTTTTGATTATATTTTCACTCTCAAAATATTAATTTTTTTTCTTTCATTCTTTATAAATGAATGTCCTTCTGCCAACATAGCTCACTAATCTCATAAAGAAAAAAAAAATAAGTGAAAGAGTTAATTAATTCATCGCCTGATTTATGACTTACTTCTAACAATGTTACTAACATACATATATCAAAATTCTAAGTAAAACGAAAAATAGGTAAAGTATACGTTTGTGACTTAGTTGTTAGAGGCAAATTAATTTAGTTTCAATATCAATCAAACAATGTGATTATAATTCATCGCTGATTTGATCGATTTGTTGAGTCAATTTATCTCCTCCAAAAATGTTTTGACAAACAACGCTCACCTTTTTTAACAATTCAATTGCAGTCTGCAATACGGTGTGCCACTTTTTCAATTCGGTTTCATGTAAAATTTCTTGTTGACGTAATAGTTCAATCCAATCTTCATGATTGTTAGGCAATTGTCTATAATTAAATAATAAACAATTAAGTACGATAACAATTAATTATTATAAATCTATATAATAAAGCGAATTTTATAAGGTAGCAGTTGCCAGATGCAGCCGACAATTATCTGTCTGTCAGAAAAACAGACATTATTTGCTTTTCATTAAGAAGCATCGCAAATGGAGATAAATTAGATGCAGTGTATAATACCACCTTAGTAAATTCGCCTTAATATGAGACCAACACTAAGTACATATACATAAATAGATTTCAACGTCTATGTTACCAACGATATACATACTTAAGGGCTGACAAATTTGGCATACGGGCTCTGGTTGTTATATCTTCCTCAATGCGCTCCTCTAATTTCCACAATTTAAGCAATAATATGACATTAACAATTATGAGGAAACATAATAGAACTAGAACAAAGAGTGACAGCCACCTGAATTTTGAAGTTGCCTCAGTCGGTGCAATAGGACTGTCAATTGAATAGCGAGTAGTAATAATTTGTGTTACACCACAGTGCTCCGCTGGTTCAGGTTTTGGTTGTAAAATAGGGATTTCTTCAAGTGGACGTATTTGAGCGGCAGTTCCTAAAACAAATAAAATCGAAAATAAAATTTCGTATAATTTACACAAGCAATTACAGATCATATTAATATTTTTAAGCATTTATTCAATTCAATAAATTTAGTACAAACATTCGATACGATACCTTTTTTACAGATTTCTCTTATATGCTGATGACAATGACTATGACAATGAGGATGAGGATGATAGTTTTGATTGTGGTTGTGGAGACAATGGCAATACATGGTGTTATCACAAAAACAAGGATTAATGTTTTTAATGGTAGCACTCAAATATTCATTCTCATCACAGCTTGTTATTGACGTGGTGGATTTGATACTTTCACCACTTAATGGTGCAATTACACATATAGCATTTGTTTGTGTATGCTTACCCCTTCGTGGACGTCTTCCTTTGCCTTTGGCCGGTGGGATGCATGTTTCACTTTGCAGCGAATGTAATAACGAAGTGTAGAAATCATCAAGACCAGCCCAAGTGTTCTTCTCTATAAAACCTTTTACTACACCCCAAATAGATTTTTTGTATTTTATTTGCGCATGTACGGAAAGCATTGTGTGATCATCTACAGTTCTTTTAGAAGAAAACAAAAAATAATGAAGTAATATTTAATTATAAACCAACTTAATTTTCTTCTTAATCATAACAATCTTACTTAACAAGACAGTAATGTACTAAAACACTAAAACTATCTGCGTAAGGAATGCCAGCGTTAACATTATTTATATCAATAGAATACAGTTCACCTGGTTTACTACAATCTCGCATAACTTGAAATTCAGTAACCTATAATGAAATAAAAGGAGAAAATTCCATTAGTAACACAAAAAAAACAAAAAAAAAACAAAAAAAAAACAAAAAAAACAATATTACTACCTTAGATGTTTTTGGACCTACGGATGCAGCCAATTGAACCGTCACATTAAATGTTCGAGTCTTTTGTCCACTTTCATTTGTAATCCATTCGCCAAACACTAAATCTGTCGATTTACGCATTGCATGGAAATCCAACATAAATTTCGATTTCGAAAATAGTAAATTGAAAAGAGTTTCAATATTAATAGGCAAGATTGTATGAACCAATTGACGGCCTTCATGTGGAGAATTGCATTCAGCTGTGGCGACGAATCTAGCATCGACATTTTATAAAAAAAAAATCAATATAAATTATTAACTTGTAGTTACATTTTTTTATTTGCCTTCACTTACGGAATGTTATTTTCTTCGGAATCACTAGAATCAGATATATCTGTTGGTAGAGTTTCTGAGTTTTTATTTATGTTTTCGTCGCGTTGTCTATTATTTTTTGAAACTTTGCGTTTACTATCATATGTTGTAGAACCAGCTTTTACATCTTTGGAAACACTGGAACTATTAGGCACAGCATCTACATTTCCTCCAATCGCACTTCCACTAGTAGTTGCCGTTTGTGTTTGAGAATTCGATGCAGTACCATCTTCAGGTTTTGCTGAGATCAATGTTAGCTCTTTAGCATGTGGCTTCATCGCTTTTAACTTATCGCAGCTGCTAACGCTGTTGTTTCCACTATTATTAGATGCGCTGTTTGCACTACCACTATCGACTAGTTGATATATATTTGAAGTTGAACTATCTGGCTTATTTTCGTTAATACTCAATGCTTTTGATACATCTGTTGCAGATAAATATTCTAAATTCGAAATGCTATCATCCCGATCGTCTAATGAGGGGTCAATATAATCTTCGTCATCGGTTGTGAGCCCTAATTCTTCACCATAATAACTATGTACTAATTGCCATATCTCCTGTGCTGGCATAGGCCTATTCATTAAAGTGTTCTGCCATACTCTAAAGAGAATTAAAAAAGTTTTATCTCGAGTTGTGAAAGATGAAAAAAAAAATTTCTCCTTGGGTGTGCAAATCGAAATAGCGTTTGGTATGACAAGAGCCGTTTTTTCTTTAGTTATAGAAGTAACGTCTTTCCATTTAACAATCAAACAAGTCTCCCAGCCTAGTATATTAGCATGAAAACAAACGTAATTCTGCGAAATATATAAACGTCCCTGTATAAGCAAATCTCTGTAAAGTGCACAGGAATAATCTGAAAAATAAAGCAAAGAAAATAATGTGAAAGATTTCTTGAAAGGATGAAGAAAGCATTATTATTAATGTTTCATTTTAGATTTTCACAATTAAACTTCAATCAGTAAAAATTAATTTAATAGTTTATTTAATAATTGCTTTTTTGCTGTTTGAACTAATATCTAACTTAAATATTAAAATTAGAAAATAATCAAACGTCGGGATTTAATGCATACATAATTGACCATTACAACCCTTCAGTCAGGATTACGGCCTAGCTTCTAACAACACGTATGTTGTGTGTGTTAATTTGTATGCATGAGTGGCGGACCTACAGTTTAAAGTCGACTCCGAACGACAGATGTTTGAAAAACATTTCATGGCAATTTTATTTACTCTCAAAGTTTTTGCCAGATATCTGCTGAGAGGAAGCCGCCGAAGAAATATTTTTTCATATTTCGTTTTTAATGTCTGACCGGGGATTCGAACCTTGGCCTTTCTTTTAAAAAGCCAACACACTACCTACTAGACTACGGCGACTCACAGCACGCTGTTGTCTAAAAATAGCGCTTTAAACAGAAAAAAATCAATAATCCAAGCTAATGGTTGACTTTCCGCCTATTAGCCTTTATAACCTCGATTTCAAATTTTAGTATGATATTTTCACGTAAATCGTTTGCCAGGATCAATGTAAAGGTACTTTGCCTGCGACAGCATGATCCATTGCATTATGTTAATGAACAAATCTATCACTTTGGTGTATGATTAAAAAAGCAGTATCACTATTCAATCGCAAAACACAAACTGTGCTCTGATAGGAATACTAAATGAGTGTCCTTTCACAAAAAGAGAGCTTTGATGAGGAGGGTAGTTAAAAATTAGCGAATTTATTTCGATCACGATAATGCGAATTTCGATTATACGAAATTAACATGTACTCGTTTTTATCGAATTTATTTCGAGCATGAGTCCTGTAATTAGGTCTCAGTGATCCATTTCATCTGAGCATTTACAAATAGTTCCACACAATACTGAATCTGAGTGCCATACTTTGTTAAAAGCTTAAGGAATTTATAAAAAAATATAAATCAATTACCCTTATTCTATTTGGAGATGTTAATATTAAACGATATTGTCTTGTATCGTCTAATGGAATTCTAATTGACGTTATCAACATTTATACATGACATTGACAATATCATTAAAATTTGTTATTTGCATTGTTGAGTCTTTAAATTTAGTAAAAAGATGTTAATCACCAAAAAAAAAAGAAAGAGTACAGGTAACGATGAATAGAGCAATAGCCTACCGATTTTATTTGTGCGCCTAGTCAAAAGTAACATTGCCTCACCAAGTTTCCGCCTTATGGACATACTCTGTTGCATAATTGAAACGAGCTGGTAAGTTATATAAATTAACCGATGGCTTATGACGAGCTATCTGCAGATGGAAATATTATTTTCTTTGAATGCCTTCAGAGGTATTTACTTCACTTTCCTTCAATTTGTTTTGCCTTGCCTGGGATCGAAATCCGGTATCTTAAAAAGTTAACGTATTTCTTACTAACGAATAAAAAAAGAATATTATTGACGTTTAATATTTTCCGCAACCTGAATAAATTTGGAGTACTATGTAGATGTACTTTTTTGATAATTAAAATGAATTAAAATAAACCTTATAATTAAAAATGTATACATTTTGTTTACAAGCATTTTATTTATTCATTCTTATTTGTTCAATAATTTTTATTTAACTTATTATTTACATTGGATTTTATAATTTGTATTAACAAAAGAAAATTTGCACAAGAACAAGTGTTATCGTTAAGTGTTCACTTGTGTGACTGCAGTGAATATGATTTGGATAATTTCTTTATTATACTATAATACAGCACCATAAAAATTGTTTGAAATTGGTAACTGCAGCAATCGCGGCATTCTACGTTAAGAGGTGACTATTTTTAAATATTTAAGACACGAACCTCACTGTTAGTTCATCTCAGAAAGCTAAAAGTTGAAAAGGTGTAACATTTTTAAATTGCGTTTGACTCAACGTTAAAATTTTCGAACTTGCAAACAAACAGATTTATGCAAAAATATAAAACTTTGTTAGCTGTTTTATAAACAAAATATTTAAAACATACCTCAACCGATACTTTTATTTAAAGAATATACTTTTGTTTTAAAAAATAATGATGTTATATGTTTGTTGACAAATCTTTGCATTAACACTAATGTAATAAAGCACCTTATTTCATCACAGTTTATTGGGTATCCCTTTTACAATATTGAATATTCTCTCGAAGTTATATTTTCTAGAAACTCATTAGAAGGCAAATTAGTCTGTCCAATACATTTATCAATTAATTATCTAAGAATTTTTTATATGGAAATAAAGTCAACAAAAATATTGAATTATATTTAAATGTGGTATTAAAATCAATACAAGGTCTTTTTTCATATTTTTGCTTTCTTCATAATTTTATTCAGTTTCATCACGGATAAGAAGAGCATTGATAAACTTTCTTTTATGAAAAAGCACATCTCCATCATATTTGCTGCTATTTTCAACATCAGATTATATGTGAAAATTATGTAGTTCTTTTGTATTCAAAATATTTTTTTCATTATTCTCGGTGTTATCCATTTAGAGAATTAAATTATGAAATTTAAACACCTAAATTGTTCATTCTTCTTTATAATACTATGAACTTTAAGTAAAGAATTTACTAAAACTACACTGATTAGACGCAACGTAGCTGCAGAAGAATTAATGATAACGCAACACTAGTTGCTACAAACATGCATAGTTAGCGGTTATGATAACAGTTATCAGTAAATCCAGTGTTTATCACTACTTTATAATATTAAGCTTACAGGCAAATTTTTAGTTTGGGGTTAACTTTAAAGTATGATTCACATACATACATACGAAACTTTTGAAACTGACGTATGCACATATACCACATAATCAATTAAAAGATAAAAAAGTTTATAATACAGAGAAAACTGGTTGATTATAAGAATTCAGTAATTAAATTAAAAAATCAAACTTAAAATTATTTTATTAGTTTAGAGTCCAAAAATGTTTACTTTTATTGTCGTAATTATCTATTAGCAAGTTCGTTATCGAATTAATGTCTAAAACCTGTCTCCTTCGCCATACAACAAATGCATAAGTAATTGCAAAAATATTTGCTTTTCTGCACAAAACGTTACCCAAATGAATTTTATAAGCAAAAACAAACTCAAACAGCTGTGAGTTAGCTAACAGAAATCCATTTGGGTTTCATAAGTGTTAACTAAAACTACAAAACTTGAATTAACTATGTTCTAGAGCAGAAAATAGTAGAGAAAGAAATTTCTTCTTATTTACATTTTTTTATTGTATTCTCACAAATAAAAATTCTCACAAATAAAATTCTGGAAGCAGAAGAAACACATTTTTTTTTATAATGATAAGACTGAGACACCAAAGAGTTCTGCAGTGATGTATGTCCAGCAGAGAATATCGTAAATGTTGTTAACGATCATTACCAATTTATGTGATTGGTATCATTTGAAACAATTAATGAATGTCTAAAATGATAGCAAAAAATGTAAATAAAGCCATAGTGACGGAATACCCATTATTTAAAAAATGTGTTGAAATTAATTGTAATAGTCATAGTCAATTTTGTTATTCTAAATACTTAACATCAACTATTTACAATAAATTACCAACTTAAATGGTACGTTGAACCGGTTGAACCATCAGAGGTATAATTATAAACCAATGTTGATAAGAGTATAAGAAGTATCTGTCACCGTAATCTAGTTCTAAGAAAAAGGTATTGCTAAAATGTATGAACCGAACCAAAGAGTATAAAATATTAAATTAATTTTTAACACTATAGCCATAAAAAATATTGAAGCAATAAAAATTTGAAAACTATATTCTGAAACCCCGTAAACATGGTCAAATATTCAGTCTTTCTCTTATGTAAAGTTACAAATTCTAGTCTTTAAAAGGTTTCACATATACGATTGGTGTCTTGTGCCGACAATAAAATAAGATTAACACTAAGAACTCAATGAATATATTTGATCAACAAAACACTGTACCCCATATAATAATGACTATAACGATAATCTAAATTTATATTTAGTAGAGGTAAGTATATCATTCAGAATCGACCGTGTTTTATTAAAATATGTATGTAACTGATTTAAAATTTCAAATTAAAGTCGTCTTTATATTCTAAATTATAGTTACATATTTTAGGATTTTTGATACACTCATACACACAATCTATTCTTCACACTAGGTATGAAGGTAAAAGTAGTGTACACGTAGCTTTTGTTGTTGTATAGTAATTTACAATTGGTAACGTTTAGCATAATCATAACACTTTCTAAAATAATAATTAACTTACCAACTATTAAACGTTCGTCGTTTGGCACTTCTTTAAACAATTTTTTAAACTCCAGCGATCTTGATTTATAATTGGGATATAAAACGTTATACCACGATTTCTTTTTTGCTCGCTCTGACAACCTTGTAACGTTTTTTAGTTTATCAATACAATCCGGACCATAAAAAGATCTTATTAAGTCTCCAGAATTTTCACTTGATTTACTTATAGAATCCTGTTTTAAGAAGAATAATTGAAAATGCTTTAAAGTAAACACAAATAAATACTAATACGTACAATTAATATTTACAGAGCCAGCTTAAAAGCAAAACTTAAAGACAAAATTTATACAAATATTAATTGTTATTTGGAAAGACATTAATCTTATCAAACTGTATCATTACGTTTTTAATGAACTATGAAATACATTCAGTTCGTTATTTCTTTTCTATACACCTAAATGTTTTTAACAAATCCAGCACTATTTCAAATTTTAGCCCACAAATAAATGTTAATAAATTTATTTTTAACTTGTTTTGTTACTGCTTTGTATTGTCATTGATACCGCAAAAGCATGTTCAGCAGGCAGAAAAACAACACGCTGTTATTCAGCAATTGTTTAGCAAGCTGTTATCAATGAAAGCTTTCATTCATAAAGAGCTTTTTCTCAAGTGTGTTATAATTTTTTTAAGCTTTTTTTGCTATTTATTGAAAAACTAGCTCAAGATAATAGAAAACACAAACAATCGAGAGAACAATAGCAAAAGTAATCAGCATAGTTGAATTTTGAAATGGAATACTATAAGAGTTAAACTGTTATTCATGTAGTTGTAGGATACAGCATAAATAAGAATAGATTTTCGTAAGTATAGCCAAATCGGATTGAAATTACGCATGAATTAACAAATATATTTAATACTATGTTTTATAGTATTTGGATTCAACCTCATAATTGTTAAAGCTATTAATTTTTAACAGATCTTTATCATTATTAATTAGTTGTAAAGAAAACCAACTGTTATTAATCAATTAAGATGTAAGTTGTTAGTATAACAGTATAAAATTTATCCAGTGTCCAAAATTTTAAAAAATTTAAGTGCAAAATAGAGTTGTTGCACACATACTGTGGACAGCAAAAGTCTAGGTAGAACAATATATTTATATTTTATAAAATAACAAAATAATCGTTAATGTTTTTCACAAACTAAAAGAACAATAAGAAAAATTTCTGCTGACTCCAATTTATTGCTCAGCAAAAGTGTAGGTTTATAATAAAAGAGAAATAATAAGTAATAAAATAAAATAAAAATATCAATTAATTTCACATATTATTGCTTAGAATTTATGAAATTGCTAAAACATATTGAGCTACATAGAATTTTGCTGTCCGTTGAATAAAAATAAGAAGTATAAAATAAATATAAAAAATATCAATTAATTTCACATATTATTGATTAGAATTTATGAAATTGCTAAAACATATTGAGTACATAGAATTTTGCTGTCCGTGAATAAAAATAAGTTTTCTAAATTTTTATAAAAAACCTTTATGGATTTAGGGTTGGAAAAAAAGTAAATTAATATTTACAACAACTGATTTAAGCATTTCATTATAGATGGTAAAAGAATATTCTGTTAAAATAAACATACAACAGTACGTGTGTAAATGTAGAACTACTGTAAACTGACTTACCTCATCACAACGCAATGTATTTTCTGAATTAATAGCGATTTTACTTTCACTGCAGATTAATTCATGCACTTTGTAATTTAATTCAGAATTATCAGTAAGAATTATATTAGAAACGACTGATTCGCTCAAATATTTTGAGGATTCTGTATGGTCACTTGTAATAACTTTAGATGTCACATTGTCGCTTTTGAGAATATCTAATGTGCTATCAGTGCTACGTAAAACTGACGAAAATGTAGATTTTACTGTACTTTCATTACAATCGGAATTCAATGATATTGTAGGATTAGATTCTTTTGTCAACTCTTCAGGCTCGACAAGTTTCCTGAAAAAAAACAGTAAGATAATGCGATATTTACATGTTTTACTTTAAACATGAAATAGAATTTTTCAAAAAGACATATATTTTCTTCATTTCAATTTTTCCGATCTATATAAATATGTACATATATCCAATATTTATACAAAGAAAATTAATTCTTTTTAAAATAGTAAAACGAAAACTTAAACAAATATTTAAAAAAAAGTGATGTAATTAAAAAAACAACATTAATTTCTTTACTTAATTATTTAATCATTATTAAACTAATTTGTTAGCCGTCTGAGATATTGGTACAAGGGAAAGGCGGATATTAAATGCTTGATATTAAAGCTTGTCCAGGAATTTTCCGGCATTTTTGCAATAGTGAATTCATATGTACTTAACAGAAGAAAAAATATCAGTTTACGGCATTGTTTTTTATTTATTATAACATTAATTAAACAGCATCAATGAAGTTTCTCAAGGCTATCTTGCAACAATTAAATGAGTACTATATATCACTCATCAATGATAGCATATTAGATAAGGAATTGAACGAGAATTCAACTTCCATTGTTAAAAAGTTAAACGCTGCCATCGATGCTGATGATTTAGATACTTAAATTTCTAAAGAAATAGACTTGTTTGTATCAGGAGATGATAGAAGCGAGTATTTACAACCTGCCTACAGCTATCTTGAAACCACAAGTGTAGATTGCAAAAGTTGATTTTCAGTGGCAGCGTATTTTAACAACAAAATCCGTTTAAATTTTCCGATAAGATATTAGATGCTTTGAATTTTATAAAATGTTACTTAAAACAATAAAACGATAAGTTTTAATAATATTTTGAACTCCAAATGCTCTTCTTAAGAGTACAAACTTTTTTCCTATAGAAAAATTAATTAATTAAAAGAAAATTTCGAAATCCCCGAATTTTTCAGAATTTCGGATCCCGGATTATCTTGCAATATGTTGCGTCTTGGTGAGATGTGAAGGAAATTGTTTATTATGACCCTATATAACTTGGTGATACGACTGCGTCTGATTTCAACTATCAACAATTAAGGAGATTTAACGAATCAACATAATTGAAACGATCAGAAGTATTATAACTTTTGAGGTATGGTGTTTTTCCAGAACCCTACTCTCCAAAATGTTTAGTTATGAATGATAGATTACGCATGTTTTAAAGATAATTTATATAAAAATTTTGTAATATTAAGTTTGAGTAATGCTCGTACTCTTTGAGGGTGATTATAAAACAAATAGTGTCAATATTACAATAAATATTACAAATTGCGTCATTTATTAAAATAGTTAAAAACGAGCATTCAAAATTTAGTAATCAAAATGTTACTATTCTAACAACTAAAAATAAAAATGGTACCTAAAATAAAAATTAAATTCAATATCAAGAAGAAATTCTTTCAAAATAAGCATATTTTTTGATCAGAAGAATGATAACAGGAAATAAATTAAGATGAGAATTACTCAACGCTTCTTTAATTGTACATCATTCATTTCTTTATCCTTTCAAAAACACGTTTATTAAAACTATCAATGAAAAAAAAAACTGTGAAAAATTTATAATTTATAAATATTAACTGTTTTTATGTGTTCCATGATAAATGCAAAGAGAAAATCTTTTTTTTTCTTATATTCGATTTATGGTGCTAATTTTGTATAATTATTTGTTGTTAATTTACTTAGATTTTTATCAATGATTTAGAAAAAAGTTCTCTAAAATTTATGAAATTGATCTATTGAAATGATAATACAGAATTACAAGACAGACATACGATTCGATTTTTCAAACGTTTTTGTGTTCAAATTGATAACAATCAAATAACGGTACTATTCTTTGTTTGAAGTTCATCGTGTTTTTAAATATAAAATAAAATAATTATCTTAAAAACTCACATAGACTGTACATCATCATCAGCACTTATAAACGATGCCACATTTGAACTGGTTGGAGACAAAGACAAACTCGATGATGATGAAAGTAAGTTGACTGCAGAAGTAGTATTGCCAAGGTTATCAGGAACCGTTCTATTTTGTATAGATGTTAAAACTTCAAAGCAATTTTGCGGTGTTGTAAAAGATTTCGACAATTCTTTTGTACTAAAACTATTTTGAATTTTCTGATTCGAAGATGAGCAGGAGTTAGACGAACTCTGCCCTTCTGTACTTGATGAGCTGCCTTTCCTCTCTATGCTAATTTCACCTGTTAAATTTGCAAACGTTTCTGTTGCCGTAGTAGTTAAAGTCGTATTGGCATTTGTGTAAATAGCGGTAGTAGTTTTAGTAGATTGTTGTATACCAAAATTCATGACAATATGGCTCACAAATGATTAAATCTTCCAAATATTTAGCCAAAAAGTAGAGCCATTGAAATTAATGATTATATTTTCCTATTACCTTCATTCGCCTTGTCAATGGAATTGAATAAGTTGACAGGCATTGATTTTTCTCATTAACACGGTCATGTGTACATATTTGAATCCTTAATGTTATGAATCCGTTACTCTACAATAAATTCGTGTCTCCCAAATTGATGTACATATATATAAACTTATATATATCTGAGATTTTATTTCACTTTATACTATTTTGAATTTATTTTCTACTTTATTGTATTAAAAATGACGTTAATGAAATTCGATGAACGTAAACACACGACAGTCCGAAAAGTTTCACATTTTTAGCCTCAGTGAAAAAAAATTTATAATCAATCAGCTGTTTACATTCTGATGAATTTCAATAACAGGGTGACTATTAAAAATTTTAAACACTGCTCTTTAACCCATACGTCGCAAAACAGAAAAAAGATGTATCAAAAAAGAGAAACAAGTGTAGGATTTTAAAAATTATTAACTTAGAAGTTACCCGAACAATATTTGTCATTCGGTTTTTTCACGCTCACAGTTTTGTTTACTTAACACTTAAAAAATCAAAAAATGATTATCAATTTTTCTTTCAATAGAGAATATAAATTTTAACAAAACATCTGAATTATGGAAACGGTTCTTTTTTAAAATTTACTGTTATAATATTTTGTGTTTTTTCCACCTAATACAAATGCTTTACCCAATCGATGGATTCTTTTCGTTTGCTTTTCTTTATTTTCGTCACTTAAAATATATATATATATAAAAATAATATATATAAAAATAAAATAGGATAATTATTTAGTGTTTATTTCAGAAAAATAAAAAACAAACAATAACAAATCAACAAAGAATTGCGATTACCAGTTAAGTGCCAGTAACCCAACCGTAACGCAACGTATCGTAGCGAAAGTTTTCTTTTTAGCATATGGAGAGCAATGTAAAAGCCACAAGGTAACCAAAGGCGAAACGGAATTTGACAGTTGCCCCTATAATATTACCAAAAAGTATTTATGTCTCTCTCAGATTGTTTATCTGTTTTGTTTATTATCGTTTTTTAGCGTTTGGGGTGGGTTTTTTATATTTTAGTATTTTAACTTTTTCGTTCAAGAAATTAAAAAATATTGGCAACTTTCAGCAAAAAAAATGATTTTGTGGGCAGTACGTCTTATTTTGATCTTGTAATATTTAGCTTCTTTATTACCTTTTGCAGAAGAAATTATATTCATTGTGACCGAAAATCACCCACATATCGATTAATATTTAAATATTAAGGAATTTTTAAACTTTTCATTGAAGAAATTAAAAAATATTCGAAATTTTCCTTTTTTAACACAAAATAAATGTTTATTTAACTTTTCTAGAGAGTATTTTTTATTATTACTATTCTAGCTAGAGATTTTTAGATTAGATTTGTAATTAAATAAAAAAAACACAAACAACGATTTTAATAGAACAATATTTGACTGTACTTATATCTAAATTCCATTAATATTGACTCAGATCAAACCAAAAATGTAATATTCCATAATATTACAACAATAAAAATAAATCTAATAATAACAACAAATTTAGGAAACAAATATAACTACTGCCAATTAAGGCTCAATTGGTACTTTGTGAATTATCTGATTTATGTTAACAACACTGATCACTATTCTGAACAGCTGACTTCGTGCAAATGGCTGTATACCAATTGCTTTGCATTGTGTTGTGTTCGTGTGTGTGTTGCTTTGTGTTCTGTATCTTTTCTATTTACATTCTTCGTTGACATCTGTCCCGTTTTTAACGTTTTTATAACTAAAAAAAACGTTTTCAAGGATACGTAGGTTACGTTTTTACGGTTCTAAAGACTAAGTAACCTGCACTTTAAAATTACACATTATCATAACAGAACTCTGTAGACGAAAAATATAAAAGAAATAACAATAAGAAATCAATTAGTATTTTCTACAATATTTAATTTCAATATCAAAAATATCGGGTCAACTTAAATTTATTATAACATATTTTTAAGTACATAAATTTTTTAATATTAAAATGAAATTTATTATATGGGATATGCAAAGCATTTTACAGACACTGAGTATTGTATCGCTAAAAGCATAGCGGATCATCAAATTTTATATTTAATGCTTTAAAAACAGGAATTTCAATCGTTTATAGATTGAGCACTAAAAACTTTGCATAGGAGGCAATCACCGTGTATCTGTGCTAGTATATACCAAAAAATACCTGCTATATAAAAAAAAAGTGGTTAAGTCTCGAGTTCTAGTCAAAAATATTATGTTTTGTTTAATAAATTGTCATTTTTAAGGTAGCTTTATTACGTTTCTCCCACAGAAACCCTCCTAAAGAAAACACTGAGACAATTGCTTTAAAAAATTTCTATTGAAAATAATTCTTACCAAAATTGTTTCACTTGTTTCATAACAATCTTCGAACCAAGCACACAAAGTTTAAGATGAGACACTGTAGATACATGTGGCTTGGCGTTTTTCGAATTTTTGTAGATAAACTTTCTCTGATATTAAAATCATTTACGTGACTGATTATTAAGTAAGAAATTTTTTCTTGTAATGCATCATTAGCATTGAAATAATAAGAATAAAGAATGTACCGCCAGTTTTAATTCACACTCCAAATGAAATTTAAATGAAATTCAATTGTAAATAATTATAATCAATCATATTTATTTACTATTATGATAATTACACTAAATTTAATTTGGATGCCAATACAATTCCATAAAATGTCCATTATTGTCGCTAATAATCATAATCATTGAAGACGCTGAAAGTGAAATAGAATATATTTTATTCATTTTAGTTTTAACTAATTAATGCCAAAGAAATTCTTTAGTAAATTAAATCAGAGAATTAAAGAAAGATAAGACGGGAGTAGAAGAGAAACAAAGTGAAATAAGTAATTATGATATTTATATTAAGGAAAAAAACCATTTGGTGTAAGTACAAGGCTTGAGTTTCCGCTTTTCAGAAGTCCTTTTATTAAAGCCAAATCATCCGGTGTTAAAGACCAACCGCTTAATTGACCAACCGATTGCAATTCAAGACATCTTTCCATTAAAATCTGAAAAAGACAAGAAAAATTATATATTTCTCGTTACGATAACAACAAACAATCAACAACAACAAAATCAAATTATAAAAAAGGTACTTTGAATTTGTTGAACATCAGAGTTAAAAGGAAAATAATAAGCTCACCTCAATAGATTGCACAGTCAGGTTCGGCGCTAATGTAAACCAAACATCTTCCAATTCATTAAAGTCGTGTTCAATGAAAATACTAGAAACAGATAATTTTTTTATTAAATAATTGTTTCTTAGCCTTCTAAATAGTTGCAATTGAAACTAATATTAAACTTTAAAAATTAAAAATATTACAAACTATCAATAAAATCAGACCTTTCTAATTCATCGACTTTTCAAACTGTAGGTTCCGACACTCGTGTATAAAAAAATTATCACATTCAACATAAGTGGTGTGAGAAGCTAGGTCGTAATCCTTACTGAATGGTTGAAATGACCGATTATGTATGCATGTAATTTAAACTTTTTTCTCTAATTGATATAGGTGTGGTTGCAAGCAAAAGCAGCCTAAGTCGACTTGGGTCAATTCTTTTCTTTCTTCATATTTTCTTTGTCTTTTCTTCATATTCTACTAAGAAAACTCTCTATTTACGTGAAATCCCAATTCACTCACAAGGTTTTTTAAAAAGTTATTAATAAAACGATGTTGACCTAAATCCAATTTGACGATTTGTCGTCATTATCACGATTTTGTTCTCCAAAAATATCATATTGGCAATATGACGATTTATGCCCTTATTTTGATGATCTTGAGAAATTGAAAATTTACATCACTTTCTTTACTTTAGTACATTACAAACCTCTTCAAGCACTGTATTTGCTTTGGAGTAAAGTACTACATTTTTAAACTATTTACGAACACCTGTGATTATACTAATACCAATTACCAATTAGTAAAGAAGCTTAAAAGAAATAATCATATATTTAAAGAAAATTGTTAAGTTCTAAAAAGATAATCTGAAAATACCCCACATTACCCAGCTAAAATAGCAATACCAAGAATTTTGAAATAAGATTGGCACTTTTCGTTATTAAACATAATTTACCATTTGCCGTTACGGACCATTTTTCGAAAATAGATTTCAATATTTTTTACAAAATACCAAAAATGTTTTTCTGTTAAACTGCCAATACATCTTTGAGGTTTTACTTGAAAGTGAACCAATTTCATTCTGATCCACTGTATATATACATACTTACAAGTGACATACATAAGATAGTGTAGGGTACTTGCGCATGCATTTAGTGCAGACCTAAGCGTCTGCTAACTGCATGTGCGAATATTCATAAAATCATATCACACTCAATTCAATGGAAATATATTTTATCTTAAGCTTTTATTACTTTTGCCTTTGACAATAATTAAAAAGAGGAGTTAGCTTTGCCTTGACTTTATGAAACTCTTCAATGGAGAAACCAACATCTATTATTACTGGGTTGGAAACTGAGATTAAACAAGTCGTCTTTAATGCGATCCAAAGGAAATTTGCAGGACCAACGGTGGTTCTTCTGAGAAGGCATAACCTACCAGATTATAAATCACTACGAAGTACTCTACTGGAGGAATTTTGACAAAAAAGCAGACATCAGCGCTTATCCTGGAATTAGATAACATGAAGTTTAATAATAGTGTAAAATCATTTTGTGATAATCTAAACATCGAAATTTGTAAAATTAAAAATTGTATTAAATTAAGCGAGGAGTCTCAATCTAGAAAAACAATTTATAATCTGGAAGTAGACAGATTCAGCTTAGAAGTTTTATATGTTGCTTATTTAATTCCCAACCAGTATCAGATTACAAATCTGCCATAAAAATTTTAAGAAAAAGTTGTTCATATTTATTTTAGTACAAAGAAAATCTCAAAGGAATAGAAACGTTAACGATATAAATAATCAAATACAAAATTATCGACCTACACCAAATTTTTGGCATCTATAATTTCAAGTTAACAAGTGAGTGGTGAAATTTTAATCAATCTAGAATCAGGAGATATGGCGTCATATAATTTATATAAATAACAAGCCCTATCATTTTTTTGTTGATACAGTATCTTCCGTTAGTATTATGAGAAAAATACTTTGTGGTCGGTAGTAGAAAAAACAAAACCAATTATTTTAAGTACAGCTATATATTCCGTATTCTTAAATTCAGTTCAATAAATTTGTCTGCATAATAAGTGGATATAATAATTTTTCGGATAACTACGAAGCAATTTTGGGTTACGATGCGCTTCAAATTTTGAACGCACAAAATAATGTAAAAATATCTTAGTTTTAGATGACTTTAAATATCAAATGGGAATTGACACAATTAGCAAGCGGAACTTGCGAAACAAAAATTTAATATTCATGCAACTGAAATACGTGAAAAAAATCTAAGTTTCTAATTGATCACCTCAACCGGGAAGAGCATGAATCTTGTAGATAAGTTATTACGTAAATATAATATATTCTATAAGGAAGGTGAAAATTTTACCTCGACTCGTGCAACTAAACTTTGCATTAAAACTGTACGTGAGGACCATATATATAGCAAATCTTGCAGATACCCTGATCCTGAGAATCCCCTGAGAATCCAAACACAAGAAATGTTAGAACAGAACAGTATTTTACCTCTCCATACTTATTACCAATAAGGGTGGTGTCTAAAAACCTGATGTCTCAGGGAGAGATAAATGGCAAATTTTATCGGAATTTGAATGATATTACAATAGCCGATAGATACCCTATTCCTAATATGGCAAACATCTTAGATAAGTTGAGGAGATGTCAATACATCTCAACAATAGATCTAGCTAAGGGCTTGATAGACCCTGCATATAGGAAAAAGACAGCATTTTCCACAACCAAATGCCATTTTGAATTTTTGAAAATGCACTTCGGACTTAAAAATGATTCATCAACATTTCAAATTTTGGTGAACAAGGTTTTAGGATATTTTATTGCTAAACATTGCTTAAACTATCTCGGCGATATTATCGTGTTTATCTCATCTATTCAGGAGCACGTCGAATCATTCGACAGAGTGCTCAAAAGATTGTCAGATACAAATTTAAGTATTCAATTACATAAGAATGAATTTTTAAAAGGGGCAGCTGAGTTTCTGGGTCATTTGGTGACACCAGAGGGTGTCTGATCGAATATCGAAGGAATATCAGTGCTATTATGGAATATTCAATACCAAAAATAGAGAAAGAGACAAGACAGTTTATAGGTTTAGCTGGTTTTTATAAGATGTTCATAAAGGATTTTGCTCGAATAATAAAACCTTTAACTTCCTGTTTAAAAAAGAAAATAAGATAAATTATAATGTAGAAATTATATAAATACTGTAAAGACTATAAAGATTATGATAACTAGTGAACCTATTCTTTTATACCCTAATTATGAAAAAGTTTTTCGTTGACTACGGTTGTTTCAAACGTTTCTTTGGGCGCTGTCCTAGAGCCAGCAGGTTAAGCCAATATTTTTCGCAAATAGGACACTAAATGAACATGAGCTTAACTACTCGATTATTGAAAATGAACTTTTGGCTTGCGTGGCAACCAAATATTTTCGCCCATACCTCTTTGGTAGAAAATTTTTGGTAAATACTGTTCATAAACTCCTTCAGTGGGTTCACAATATAAAGGAGCCGAAACTAAACTCCAAAGACGGCAATTGAGTTTAATGTATTTCATTTTAATATAAAACATATTCCCGGTAAGAAAAATCATGTCGCTGATGCGCTATCCAGAATATTTCACTCGTACTCGTACTACAACATTAATTTATGAGTACAGGTTGCAATGAGTATGAACGCAACGTTGATATCGAGCATATTTCGAATATGTTTGATTCCTTCGCCTACTCATTTAGATTCATAAATTTAGAAAAATACTTATATTCAGACGTCGGAACAGAGAAAACATGATAAAAATGTAAATGTAGTTGTGAGATGCATGCGTTAACAGAGAAAAATTTTTAGTAATATTTTCAAGTGTAACCTTATAATCAGATGTCGGCACCAATAACCATCGGCAGCTTGCCATTTGCCAAGTTTTCACTTTTTTTACAAGTTTTTGGAAATGCGAAAAAGTTTTCATTAAAGTTGTTTCCTAACAAAACAAGTTTCTTTTGACAAATTTCAAATTTAAATTTTTTAAATAAATTCAATAATAATAACACGAAATAAATAAAATATTGCGTATTTTATTATTCCCGGCCAAAAGTAACAAAGAAACACCAACAGAGGGCACCGGACTCCGCTGTTTGCTTTCGAAATTTTGATACTTTTGTAGAAAACAATTTTTTTCCCAGAAATAAAAAGTTGTTCGAAAAAAATTACTGGCAACGCTGGCCACCGGTAGCCCAACATCTTCGGCTTTTTACACACATGCTGAATTAGAGACTCTCTACATGAGACCAACGATATGATATAATCCTGGAAATTTTAGTAGATATCCTAAATAAAAATAATACTAATCCTAGATAATAATATCCAAGAGTTGGTAGTAATCTTGAACACAGATTTTATTAAGAAAAACAAAAATTTTTTGAAATAGATAGCCAAAGAATTAAGTCTTTGTATGATCTATGTTTGGAAAATTTACCAACTATCGAATTGTACTTTTAAAACAAATAAAGACATAGGCTTAAACTTTATACCACTTAATATGATATTAACTAAGAATTTAAATGAAACAACGCTAAACCAAACTTATTGTAAAGATCTGAATATATCAATTATTGCAAATAATTTATTAACAATTAATAACTGCAAAATTAAAATTGGAACTATTAAATTTAAAAAAATCCGAAAACCTTTTAATATTAATAATAATAAATTACAAAGAATTAGTTTCATAAACTTCATTAAAAAATATACGTAGTGTAAGAAAAATCAATGAGGACATTGAAATCTCTGGAGAACGGAGGAGACATACATGCATAACTAGACGTCGGCACAAAGAGAACATAAGAAAAATGTAAGTGTATTTGTGAGTGTATATGTGTTAATCCAGAGGAAAATTGTTAGTAATTATTGTTTAAAGCAGTGTTCGTACAAAAGTTGTTTGTAAACTATTGTGCTTTTTGACGACATTGTTATTCTTTGGAATAGTAGACATATTTCACTTAAAATTTCAAAAAAAAAACTGTGAATTTTTCCCATTGAAACGGATGGCAATATTTCAATAGGTAGAAAATATCATTATAGAAAGATTTACATACATAATAATAATGTGGTAACCAGAATTTTATCAGAACACTTTTTCCAAACGAACTACATGGGTATGTCTCGCACAAGATTTTATGGATGTATTGCAAGAGTCATCATTACATTTCGCAGGTACCTGGATATTTAAAAGGGTTAGATTTTATGGGCCTCCGCTTTGCAAATCCTGCATTAATTTTTTAAACGAATATTCTCGCAGCCCATTATTGAATGAAGCTCAGTATGACAACTTCTATAATGTCGTTTTAATAAGTATTCACATTTTTTTATTATTTGTGCACATACTAAATACTTAGCTTCATTCAATATATATGTATAAAGCCAAAAAAAAATATTGTTTTCCAGTTTTTATTGTATAATTGAAATAGAAAACAAAAAATTTCAACGAACATTTTTGATGCTCGTGTGTGTAAAAAGCCTAAGATGTTCGGTCCCCGGGTAATATGGGTGCCGACGTCTGTACATAACACACCGTAGGGTCCTTGTGCATGGATTTAATGCAGAAGTAAGCGTCTTCTAACTGTGAAATCACATGACACTTAATCCAATAGAAATATTTTTGCATCTTAAGCTTTTATTACTTTTGCCTTTTTTAGACTGTAAGCTAAAAATATTTTCCATGAGTAAATGAAGTTTTCTTATAAAACCAGAACTCAAACAAAAATATTATTTTAGTATATGTACATGCAAATACGTAGAGTTATTAGTGTGTTAGCTTATTAGACGGAAGGCTAAGGTTCAACCCCAGGTCAGACAAATCGAACATATCGAAAAAAAAAATATTTTTTCGACAACTTTTAACAGATTTCTGGCGAAAACTCTGTGAGAAAAATAAAATTGGCATGAACAGTTTCTCAAACATTCGTAGTTCGGAGAGGACTGTAGGTCCCACCTCTCACGTATAAAATTAACACACACAACATAAGTAGTGTAAGAAACTAGGTCGATATCCTGACTGAAAGATTGTAATGACAAATTTTGTATGGATGTGTATTATTCTTACTCAGCGTTATCATGCGTGCCAATTTATCTAGATTTTGCAGTTATTTTAAGCATTGAACAGTTTTTTGCTTTTCAGTTATTTCGTTTTAAGTTTAAATTCGGCGCATTTAAAAAGGGTGCGTATTTTACTTAACCGATAAAAAGGTAATTTGTTTGTTTTAGTATTAAATAAACACATTTTTTTGTATAAATGAATATATTTAGAATATTTAATTTGTTGTATATTTTTTTATGTTTAAACAACAATATGCAATATTTTTTCGATTTTTTTTATTATGGCAATGCTGTTGTTACTATAACTTACCTCACAATATCTTCATCACTGAAAGTAACACTGTCTACAGCTAACCGTTTTAATTGTGTATTATTGCATATTAAGGCTTTAAGAGCAATGTTTGACATGGGGCTGCTTAACATTTCGAGGCCTTCCAAATGTGTAAATCGACAGTGATTAGAGTTGATGTAAATCAAACCATCCATCATGTAGCAATCCAAGTCGACAAGAGATGGACACATACGAGCCAAATCGTTTAAGTCAAGATCACCGTTACTTTTTATCATTGTAAGATGTATTAGATTGCCACCAATGTTTTCAAGTAGTTTTAATAATTCCTTTGAGGAAAATTTATATATTTTAAGTTTTCGCAGGCAAGTTGTATTAAGTGCTTGCAGACAGCCTATTTTGGGAGTATCTAAATAAATCGACTCCAATTTCGGACAAGTCTTGACTATAATTCTCAATGTCTCTTCGTCCGACGCTGTGTCATGTAAGTATTTTAGTTTACATTTAAAGTTCTTATCGACATTTTCATACACAAATCTTAAAGCTGGTCCCACAAATGAATACGTTGATAGCGTTTCAACATTTGGACAATGCTCTAAAATTAGTGCGATATCGGAATAGCAAATATTCTCTTCGCCTGGCATGCCGACATCAATGACTGTCAAGCGCTCTGCACACAAACCTTTACTGAGATAATCAATTCCAATTTCCGTAATGTCTGTTTCACCGGATATATCCAGAACTTGTAAACGCTTGCAGTGTTTTGCAATCACTTGCAAAAGATCATCGTTGACAATATATGGAACGTAGAGTTTTGTAAGATATTGACATTTTTTTACAATTTCAAACATGTAATGCATATGTTCATCTTTAACCCATATGCCTTTTAAATTAAGAACACGCAAGCCAGCTCCCTGGGCTGCGATCACTTGCAAAATTTTTTCATAATACGAAAATGGAAACACTTCGGTAACGAGAAACGAAACACCACAATTTAATAACATTTGAAGACATGTAAATCGCATGCTGGCATCCAAATAGTCTGAGCTGAGGATAACACGCAATAAATCCTGGTAAATGTTTGATGTTGCTCCCGCCATTTCCAAGTACTGATTGATTTCAATCATAACAACATCAATATCGAGATCAACGTCCGGTGCGTATTTGGCATACCCCAATGTAGACACAATTAAATTGGCTAGCTCGCCTAAAGAGCTATCACTCAATGATCGTACATTACACTTTTTAGCCATGTTTTTTCTCTATCTCTCTCTCTTTCTCTTTTGTTCTCTGTCTCTTTCTCTCTCTTATACTCCAGTTATTTCTGTGCCTATTCCTCTTCTCTTTTCCTCTCTCTCTCTCGTTCTCTCTCTCTCTCTCTCTCTCTCTTTCTCTCTATCTATTCACTATCTACTAACACCAATATTGTTTATCATTTATTTTTGTTTAGTAAACAATAAGTTTGTTTGTAAACATAAACGCTTTGCTCATTTTAACACTGCGATGACCCTTTGGCGTCAAAAGCAGCGCAGTAGATGTCTTTTGCAATGTCTGTCCTGTGTTCTTTTTAAAGAAATAAAAGAAAAAGCTCTTAAGTCAAAAAACACAAGTTCAATAGCATTATATATGCATATACAGTATAAATATATAATTTTATATTTATTACATCACTATTAAATATCTGTCTGAATATTTCACAAAATTCCACCACAATTAGTAAAAGATTGATTGTTTAAACCATTGAATATTAAGCACATCATTTCATTATATCGTTTAATCTTTATATTTCGATATTTAGAATCTATTTATTTATTTGTAAAAGCACTAGAAGTATCCAACAAATAATTTCAATATCTTTACCGGGAAATAAAACTTCTGAACGATATCGCAATAGTGAAAGAACTAAAAAAGCTCTGCTGAGTATTTAATACAATGAAAGCTTACACATAAATATTTATGGCACACTGTAAAAATATTTTTTTGTCAACGAAAAAGATCGCATTCATTTTTACAATTCGAACAAACGTTACTCTGTGGTTTCAGCAGAACGATTTATTCTGGGTAACGGACATTTAGATTGAACAAAGTGATCACTTTGGAAAACTTTTTAGAAACTAAGTTTTAATCAAGATAAGGTTTAGTTTTCTCTTTCAAAGAAATCTGCCATAGATATCATACACTTCAGGTACCACTGATACATTTTGTAGCATAGCCTGGAATACCTTCAGAGACTCAGCCTTTTTTTCATCCATCGTTACAGAATTTTTTCTTTAATATGTGTTTTCAGTTTTGAGGAGCCGTGATTATATATGCATTTTGCATTCAGAGATCTAAGCGTTTGCTCTACCGTAATAATATGTACACTCGGGTCTCGTTTTCGAATTTGAATTTATGCGGTTTTAAATAAATTTTTTTTTAAGATTTTGTATAGATTTTAAAATCTAGTGATACTTTTTAAACTTTTACATCATTTTTAAATTAAACCAAGTTTGCACCACTGATATAATAAGTATGGTGTGTTTAATTTTGTGTTTGTCTATTTATAGGCAATACACATGTATATGTATGAGAATTGTATGTGTATGGTATTGTTAAAAGAGCAAACTGGGCATTTCCCTTTCCCCTTTTGATAACCGACTACATATCCTGCTATAAAAGAAGCAATTAAACTTTCGAAAAATTCGTTAATCTAGTCCCCTACATATGTATGCACTACCTGATAGGTATGTAATGATAAAAGTGACGTCGATCCAATTCCAAAACGATGCCAAAGGATTGATCGTACATACATAATTATAGACTTCAGTTTATTATTTACTTATTATTTTTTGTATCATTTTGTTCTTTTCTGTAAATAATGAATTAATATTTTATTTTTGTTAATTTTTTAAGTTTTTGTTTTTATTGTTTAAGAATATGAAATAAATATACTTTTATTGATTTTTTATGCGATTTTGCTTTGTTTTTTTAATTAAAATTTAAATTTATGCGGTTTTTCGGGATATTGTAACGAATCATTAATTTTTATATGAAACAAGAGTTTTTTTTTGGAACGCATAAAATGAGACCTGAGTGTACTAGCAATTTGGTGAATATATTGAGAATTTTAAAGCTTCACTAAAAATAAGATTTTAAGAAAATTATATTCATACATACAAATTTTTTGTCGTGTTTTTTGTAGCTTCTAATAACATGGTCAACAAGACCAGCAAAACGATTATACGTAAAATTTGTGCCAAATATCGAGCTTGTGTAATTGGTCATTACAATCCTTCTGCCAGGATTACGACCTAGCTTCTCTCACCATTTATATTGTGGGTGTTAATTTTTGCATGACTGGCGGAACTTGCAATTTAAAGTCGACTCCGAACGACAGATTTTTGTAAAACATTTCATGGCAATTTTATTTACGTTCTCTGACCTGGGATTTGAACCGTTTCCTCACGTCTAATAAACCAACAAACTATTTATTATGATGTTTTTGGCCTGGTTTATTTGAAAGTGGTCCTCCAACAGAAACTTTTTATATTATAAACACATTTTGCGGCGTCTATAACTTGTAGTAGTCCTAGGTTTTACCACAGACGAAAAACTTATGGCCAAATTGCAGTCGATTGACCTAGAGTATCGTTGGAATAGAGATTAGTTTGTGAAGCATTAGTTGGAATCATTTGGCGTAACATTAGAGTTGGGATCATTTGGTGTAACATTATTGTAGTTGGGATCACTTACTTACTGTGTAAGTCAGGTATGTTGTTTGTTGTTGTCGGTGCATCTTATAATATATGTTTCTCTTTCAGATTTACAGCCGATACTAATATTATTTGGACGATCTCTGATCAAAATTTGGAAAAAAAAATTGTGGCGCTTTATTATCGGATACTTTCGGCGTGGCTAAACATTTGTTGAAGCTCGTACGCACCGTGTTGATCCAAAGCTATGCGTTTATAATCAGTAATTCTGTCGAGTCGATACGAAACAGACCACACTGCAGTGAATTTACATGTAAATTCAAGCTACTGTATTCCCCGAGGCGGGACTTTTTTGCCAAAAGATGAATATTAAAGGACGGTGTTAGGTCACGATATAGCAGTTACGGCGTTAAATCTGTAACGGAATTGACAATCAGCATGCCATAGTTTACGGTCATATGCTCAATATTTCGTCTGAAATTTCGTTAACTTCTTCTAATAAAATGTCTAATTCTGAAGATACCGTTGTATCAGATGGTTCTACATCTAAACCCAATTGTATTTCAGAAGCAGGGAAATCCAAAAGCGTACCAATTACTAGTTGGAGCGGCATGAGGTACGACATAGCATGCTGTAAGAACTTTCTATAAAAGTTTACTACGTCGATAACCCTTTGAAGTTCCTCTGCTACTTTAGGCTTATGAAATTCTTTATCGCAGGACTTTTTCTGGTAACGGACGAATACTTTCAGCATTAACCAAATAAATTTGCACTTTTGGGAATTAATCGCTAATTAATCGTTTAGGCGACGGAAAACATGGTCGGAGTTATTTTGATCAATCAAACGTGAGGTAATACAGATATCATCGATATAAGGGAAAAGAAGGTCCAACATTCACAGTACCTCATTTATCAGTTTTTGAAGCATCTGGATGGTGTTGCTAAGCCTAAACGTCATCTATTTTTGCGACTTTCGGTATAGCGTCCGGGTGAATAGACACCTGATGAAAAGCTTTCCGTAAGTCAATTTTTGGAAAATATTTTCTCAACTCGTAAATTTGTTGTGAAGTCGGCCAAAAAAGGCAAGATATAACGATCAGGTGGTGTTTGTGCGTTGAGTTCACAACAATCCCCACAGTGACGCCACAATCCATCATTTTTTTACCATATGGTTTGGGCTGAACCAACAGCATTTGTATTGTTGACATATTCCCGTTCTTAATAGGCCAGCGAGTTTTTCTGAGTAAAGGCGTTGCAGTCGGCAAAAAAATGTTTTCCCTGTAGTGTAGATTCTGCGCACTATCGTAGATCTTATTGTAAGGCGAGAAATTGTTCCAATATTGTCATAAAGGTATTCTTAAGTTAGACGTCTTAATGACAGCTGCTTCGTTAAAGGCATCATGCGTACTATCGATAAGACGATTACGCCCTAGGTCTATGAGTACATCATGGTATTTAATGAAATCCGATCCGAATATTGGTGACGTAACGTTAGCGATAAGCCAAGGTAAAAATTTTAAAGACAAAGGCAACACAGAAATATCTGCACCGCTATCTATAAGGAAATATTTTTGGGAATATTTATCTTTAATTAGTATGCAAAACATTTAGTAGTTGCTAGGAGAGCTTTCGTCCGATAAGTTAATTGGAATTGACTGTGTTGGCGGCGGACGTTTCTTTCGTCTTACATTTACTGTGCTTATAGGGGCTACGACAATTTCTCGCATTCCTAGCATTTCTGTTGGTACCAGCATTCGTCATTCGTTTGAATGCAGACAGCACTCTTCGTAAACTCGGTGACAGTACTAGTCGAAGCAGCTAAAAATGGTTGTGAAAATTCAGCAGCCATTTTTATTCATAAGCCCGTTAACGCTGCATCTCCCAGCGTATTTCTAATCACCTTTTCATTTTAAAATACAAATCCGAGGGCTTTTTGTCGCCCAACGAAAATTCCTAAAGAGCACCTTGAAGGCGCCACTACTCACTGTCAGCGCCACTGCTCTCTTTTGCTCTCGTGTACTTGTACCTGTGGGTGGGTAGCATGAAGGCGGTTACGTTGGCCAGACGCAAAATTACATTGGCATCAATTGCTGTCAATACAGTTGCCGTTTTCTGCCGGATGCGGTGATCCAAAAATCCATCGTAGTCAAACATGGCCCTTATTAGTATTTGCCATCTGAAGAACCGGCAAACATATGCAAACAGCGGAAATGTTGTGGACGTGGAAATAATGCAGCTTTAAAGCAGCCTCTGATGTATTATTCCCATGGTATAAAAATGTAGTATTTATAATGTCTCAGTTGATTGTAAAAACAAAATCAAATATTTTTCGGTGAAAAAAAAATTCACTTAAAAGATACCAAATCACGTTGGGGTAACCACTTCGGTAATTTTTGTTTTACTAACCAATAAATAAAATAGCTCTGGTGTCTAGGTTAATAGATTTTTATTATAAAATAATTTATTGGATTTTGTATTATAAAAGTAAAGTATTCTTAAAACTTTACAATGCATGTACTTTGTAGTCAGGCTGTAAATTAAGACTACATTTTGAGATTATAAAATATTCGGGTTTATCAATATCGAACTATAGAAAATTAATATTTTTTTATTGCTTAAAGGTTTATTATTAGATAATATATTAATTTTATTTTATATATTATTATTTATTGTTACTTCGCCAACTGATATCAAAAGACTCTTTCACTTGAGGCTTTTAATTTAACTTTGTAGGAATATCAAAAAATATATAGCATACTACATTAGTATTTATTTTAAATATTGCGCGCTATTCCTTCTGGGTCACCAATAACGCAATCATAATACGGCTAGACTAAAAATAAAATTAACTACACAAAAGCATTGAACTGTAATTCAACTTCATGTACCAAACTAGATCACCATAATGAACGTATAAAATTGTTGTATCTGAACTGTATTTTGAAATAGTTTAACAAAACTACTTTATTATTTTACCATTACTAATGGTTGAGCAATTTATTCCGACATAAATTAAATACAAAAACAAGCTAAGTAAGCTGAACAAATAATATTTATTTATTTGCGCTCTCAGCCGCTGATTTAGCAGTAACATTTAGCAATACATGTTGTTTGACATTTCTAGAATCTTGTTCATTAGAATCTTGTTCAGATTTTGAACTTTCAGCACTTTTATTTTCTTCCAAAGTTGTTTTTTGCGTTTCAGGTGCAGCAGATGGAACCAAGAACCCTAAACGTGCGCTGGGTATAGTCGATCCAGGTTTTACACTATTAAATGACATTAAATTTCCAAAGTAAACATGTTGTATTATGGGAAATTTTGACAAAATCTATAATATAAAAACAATAATATATAAATAAATATCAATCATCATAAATCTTAAATCAATCTGGAATGCTATATAAAAAAATAATTCCATTTCACTATTAAATAGGCTCAAGTATAAAACAAACAAAAACAGCCAGATTATTTTAATTTGTCATAAACGGTCGTTATGCAAAAGAGTTAAGATCCTAAGATAACAAAAGGCATTAGAAGGCATTTCAACCAATCGCACTAAAACGAATGACAATGCAAAAATTTTTGTTTATTCCTTTTGCGTTTTCTGAGTAAATGTGGTTACAAAAATCTTGTCTTCCAGTTACCAAAGGAATTATAAAAAAACTTCCTTTAGCACACAAATTATACATTCTTTCAAAATATGGTGTTCAAATATCCAAAACTGAGGAAGTATTGAAAGAGACAGAACTTAAGTTGCTCCAATATCATAAACATCGTTGAAGATTATTCTGAGGTTACTTTATATAGAAATTACTTGAACACGGTCTTACTAGTATAGTCTAGTTCTCGAAGATACGATTTTGAGGAATATTTAGGTATAATAGGGACTCTATCTCCAGGTCTCACTTACGCTATAGTCAAGGTTACCGTAGTTTAGCACGTAGTGTACTGGGTTACTAAGATCTTGTAATTCCGTCTACAAGGTTGTAAAGACGAATAAAGGAACTATATAGTTAGGGTGAATTATATTGTTCTGTATAAGGAGCAATGGCAAGAGTAGGTAATTTGCTGAGAGATAATAAGATATTTACGAATGGCTGCAAAATGGAGACTTACACTGTGTGTGTTTTTATTTTGGGTAATATTTAGGTGTAGAATAAGGACTTGCAAGCACTGAGTATTATTTCAGTTTGAGGCTAACAAATGTGCTGGGGTCCGAAACACTGCGACATGGGGGAAATAAGATTTCAGACGAACTGTTATGAGAGGGTACGGTAAAATACGAGAAATTGTAGAGATTTTTGTTGGGCTTTTTGTAGACTGATCGTTCATAGAATAAGAAGAGTGAGCAATTTATGGTTAAATGGAATGGAGAAAGTCTGGCAGTATCAGGACGAAATGGGTAGGTAGGTAGCTAGGTAGAGGTGGCTGCCCATACAAGATAATTGGATGGACGCACTTAGGCCGCAAGGAGCCCGTTGTGTTACCACAGTTTTCCGAAAGAGTCTACTTCGGGGTCTATTATTACCTTCAAAGTTTTTTTATTGGACATTATGCTCTGAGAGCGAGAACCAGTTTGTGGGACATAGGACTGCCTGTTTCTCTACCGTAGTCTACTGAAACAAAGAATCAGAATGCTTGACAAGGATTTCTTGTCCTCTGAGTAGAGGTGTATACTTCAACCACCATACTTTTAAAACCTAAAATTAACTTAAAAACGACAATTTACACATAATCAATTTCTTAATAATTAAATTACATGGCTTACTTCATTTTGATACATTTTTACAAGACCAGAATTTATCTTTGACCAAGATGGAACGGCTGAAATGCTCCATAATTGGTATGAATGCTCGGAAAAGTGACCAGTTTTTACCTGTAAATAAATAAGCAATTCGTTTGAAAATGGTATAGTTAGGTATCATGTTTGAACATACCTGCTGAATAAAATCAATACAACTAATAAACATATAATCATTTTTATACGCATTAATAATATCCTCATCCAAAAATTTCGCTGGTGGAAATGGGCTTGCAACTTGCATTTGAAGAAATGCAATTATTAAAGCACATGCTATTATACTTTAATACTGTTTAAGAACTTACACGAGAGCTGAGCACTACCCCAAATGAATGGCACAAACTGATAGTCATCAAGGGACCAGACACCTTGGCTGCCAGCGGGTTCCATTCTGTAAATTTTTTGCAAACGGCGCACAAATATTAAATACGTATTAAAAAGTTTTAATGCGCAAGCAGTATTATCCTCCTCTTTTAGTATTTCAGCTTTAAATAAAGAACACAAAAAGAAAATAAATGACAGTTCGTGTCCCGTGCCATAATCAATACGAATGCAATTGCCGAAAGATTCAGACAGATAGTAGCCCAATTCCGTTACCAAATGGCATTTGTCTTCCGGTACATTCAATTGCAATATTTTAAATATCTCCTACAGAAGACAACAGATAAATTAAATATTTTTTAAACAGCAGTCGACTATTTACGTGATTCATTTTCCTTGACCAGCCACGAAATGCTTTATTGCCAAAGCGCTGTGGTTGCTCAGTTGGTGGTGTCTCATCAACAAGAGCATTTAATTTATCAAATATTCCAATCAGACCCTCCATCCTAGGGGAAACATATATTTTGTCGGATATCTTCCTTCCCTGAATTGCTGTGCTGATGCCATTAATAAAGCCGATTAAATCATAATACGCTTCTGAATGTAACCAAAGTTGCATATCATTTACATTTTTTAATCGTTTCTCAGGTTGTGCTCCACCGGCTAGCTCCACTTCAAAACAAAAACACGATTTCAATAATTTTCACCTAGTTTAACAAAAGAATCACATACATGGTATATTTTTCGGATCCTGTACAACCATATCCATCATAATAATTAACAATTAAAATCACTGAGTAAAACCAAAATTTCAATAACTTCAACTACTCAATTACAAATGATTATAAAAATAAATATATATATATTAAGTATATATATATAAAATGTAAAAATACATATTTGTACAAATACGTAATATGCAGTGATGATTAAGACGGTAAAATAATACACTTTTTTTGGCAACAAAGAAAATATCGGACAGTACTTTCACGTTCTAAGCTGATATTTGTACCGCCTACATGTTGCGATTTGTTGTACAACTTAATCAAAGTTTTACTGCATATACATTATAACAATGTTCTATTTCGGTTCACAACTTGAAAAAAAAATCGTTTATCACTACTATTTGCAACACAAATTTCTATAAAACGCTTATTGGTGATGGTAAAATGACTGGACTTTTGATACATCATTATTGGTGAAAAAATTACTGGTCTTTTGATTATCAGACTTAATGGCGGCAAAAATATGTCTGAAAATATCTTCCAAAAAAATTGTTTAAGGCAAATTTTAAAATAGATAATAATCGTGTATAATGTAAGTATCTTTTTTAGTGAATCAATTAACTAGTATTTAATAAACCTTTTTGCTAATACGTTATAAAACTAAACTTAATGATGCATTTAAGAATTCTGAAGGAAAAAGTAAAGGAGGAGTGCGTCAGCTATACCAGTGGCAAAAAAATGACGACTAATGATTTTTGGTGTAAGCCACTTCTTGACAAAGCCGTTTGTTTTTAATATTTATATCAGGGCGAACTCAATAATGTAATATGTAATTTTAATTATAAAGCCTTTGAGACTTGTAGTCCTCAACAGAGTAAATAAAATTATATTTCGTTATGTTTGTAATAATTTGCACTTTTTCATGATTTTTAACAACTATTTACAAACTTTTTATATAACGATAATAATATTCGCGTTTTTTCATCAACTTCAATCCAGTTGGCATTATTGCTTTCATTTTTAAGTTTTTGTAATTGGAAAGTTTATGTTTACTCTTATATCTAGGAATTTTATTACAACAATATTTGAGTTGTATTGAAAAAACAATATAAACTATATAAAAAATGCTTCAAAGTTTATATGAAGTTCCGTTTCATATATTAGTACCTCCTAATATTAAACTTCGTATGCAAATACCAAAACCGTCGCCATTTTTCATATTTTGTTGTATACTGGTGTCATATTTTCTAGTGACTGGAGGTAACAGATGCTGAATAAAATTTATTTTAAACTTTTTCATGATATTAAAATTTACTTATGCTTATCCTCAGGTATTATATATGACGTAATAGTCGAGCCACCAAGTGTTGGAGCGACTGTTGACGAAAATGGGCACTCAAGGCCGGTAGCATTCATGCCGTACCGGGTTAACGGCCAATACATAATGGAGGGCTTGGCAAGTAGTTTTCTCTTTACTATCGGTGGTCTAGGGTTTATCATTATGGATCAAACACATGCACCCGGTAAAACAAATCTTAATCGCCTTTTACTTACTTCGATGGGATTTATTTTTATCTTGGTGTCATTCTTTACTACGTGGCTATTTATGCGTATGAAGTTGCCCAGTTATCTGCAGTCTTAAGTTATTACAACGAGAATCTCAATAACACGAAACAACGGATATATCGGCACATTAAATCAAAGGCAACATAAAAATATTTATAAAAGTAGTTCCTGACGCCCTCTTTTTGATAAAAATTTATGTTACTTTAATAAAATTTATACTAAAATTTAAAATCGAGCTGATTCACATTATTTAAAATTTTTCTCCCACTTTTAATACAACGTAATTCCTTTGAAGTTAGAAACTCTTCTATTGATATATATCTAAAATATATATATGTCCAAAAAATCTGATTCTAACATTCCCGGTAATTTTGTCTGCAAGTACTATTATTTTGTTACTGACGCACAGAGTTACGTACCTCGTTGGTGTATTACTGTTTTATTTTTAATAATTCTTGCAGAACGCCTATATGTTGAGTCGTCATTGGCTAATCGGTATGCCTACAAAATTGTTAATGTATATGACCATTCCGACCTTTTTCTTGACCAGCTGCTCCTTCCGCAAATATTCGTTCAGGATATGGTTAAATCGTTCGACCATTCTTCGTTATGCCAAATGAGTATCAATTCCCGTTGCTTACAGGGAAAGAGTCGATATTGCACATTGTTGTATTACCAAAGCTGTCCTTGTTTTATTTTTACTGCACCTTTGGCTGCAAGTACATTTTGCAATCGGCTATAGCTTGTTGGCATCCAAGCCAATCGGATTTCTCCTTCTGTTCTTCCAGAGTTTTAGTTACTCCAAGGTGAATTCCACTACCATTATTTAATTTATTAAAAATTTTTTTCTACTTGGAGGATGTCTGTGCGATATAAATACCATCAGTTTTCCGCTAAGCTTTTGATGAAATATGTCGACACTCCAAATTGCCCTCTCACGGCATCCTCTTACTGTATTTTATACCACATCTGTGTTTGATGATGTAATCGTAACTTTCCAAACGCTCACATAAAGTGAAAGTTGCGCATCTATTCCAGATTTTTTCGTGAGAACATTTAAGTTAGTTGACTGAATATAGACTAAAGGCAGTCGAAAAGTGGTGCTATAGCCTAATATTACGAATTTCATGAACTAAGATTATAGAGATACTTAACACAAGAAGAAAACAATGAACTGGCAATTACCATTAATAAATGATATTAAAAACTTAACTGGTCTTAGGGCTCCATACATATGCTGCTAGAATTAGGAATTCACTTATGCAAATGCTTACATATCTGGTCATTATAACTCTTTACGAACTAGTTTCTCATACTACTTATGTTGCATGTAATAATTTTATATATGGATATTGGGACACACAGTTTAAAGTCGATTCCGAACGACAGATTTTTGTGATACTATTCATGGCGATTTTATTTACTCTCGGATTTTTTGGCACAAATCTGCTGAGCGGAACTCGCCAGAGAGTTTTGTTGGATATGTCTGGGACCTGAATTTTTATCCGTGACCTCACGCCTAATAAACCAACACAACTAGACTATGACTATGTTCATTTTTGCAAATAGTAAATAATATTATAATATAATATAATATAATAATTTATATAGATGATATGAGATCGTGTAATCGTTTTTTTTTCTCAGGATATAACCCCTATGCATGCGGTGAATTGTGTTGAAATAAACGAAATATTGTTTATAGGAGAAAAGATATGAATTTATTTTAATGCTTTTAATTTTTAATTTTAATGCGGCCCCTACACGATACGATTAGTTTACATGATGAATCACCGGGGTTAATAGTCTTCTTCACGCGTTTAGAATTTTCAACCAAATTTATTATAAATTGTTACTGTAGCATCGTATTGGTCGTCCGAATGTAAATCAAAATTTTTATATCTTAAACCAACCGACGACCAACCCAGTCATTCAACACAACGTAATAATTGTTTGTACATAATAATAGAGTTGTGCAGCCAGTGAAACATGTAAAGTGCTCTCGGGATATAGTAAATAATTTATGCACAGGATTGTTCACATTATCCAGAAATTTAATATATATAGTTTAAGAAAATTAAAAAAATTCTATATATGTAATGTTAAAAAGTGCAAAATAATGATATTTGTACCCTTAAATTATAATATTTGTACTCATACGACAAGATAATATGAGTTACGCGTAGAACCACACAAATAACTAATATGTAACAAAAAAAATTTGTTAAATTTTTTGTATTGTACGAGATGTTTTAACGTTTCGTAAAGTTTATTTATGGAATTTATATAAAACTAAAATGTCTTCAGAGTTACTCGAATTATTTTCAGCCCCCTTTGCAAAAATTGAGTTGCTGGAATAATTTTTGTGTTTGCCGAATCCTCTTCCAAATCTTCGTTATCAGTGCTAATACTAGCTCATCAACTGATATAAATAACTTTCTTATTCATTGATTGGATTAAAGGCGTTACATCTGATGACAATAGTATACCATCACTTAAAATAACTTCCCGCTGGACAGGATGACAAGGTGGGTCGTTAAGAAGCATCTTTGTTTTTATTGTTTTATATATGCCTTGACGAAGATGTACATCTTGTACTAAAGACATATCGGCAGTGCAAAAATTGTTTTGTCAATGGAAAAGAAATAGTAAATTAATCAATCGACGTTTCTCAATATTTCGGTAAGGACTGTCACCAGGTGCTGATGCTTATTTTGAAAATTAAATTAATTGAATATTAAAGAATATTTTTTGTAATTCCTCTCCATCTGGCTCCTATATCTAATTTCTCTTCTCGGTAACATGCAATCTCATATTTTTCATCTATAAAGTAGTGAAACCTGTGGATATTAAAGGAGAACGATTATAAGCGTAACCAGAGCATGAAAACATTGTATAAAAGCATTGATATTGAAGTCGAAGTTTTTTGAATCCGAAGAAACATCACTTCTACATTGGTAGTCTTATAATTATCCACCATTTACCATTTATAACAACTTTTTCCAATCACAAACAGAGATTAAATAATTTTTCGAAATCTGTTTAAAGCAGTTAAACGTTCTATGGAATATACTTAAGAGATGTGTAGTGTAGAGGCAATTTTAATAAAAGAATTTAATAATAAATGATACTTTAAAACATAAAAGCAAAAAATTGCCTGATTACATAATTAGCACACCCCCATTAAAGGTGGATAAAATCATAATTTGGGTTAAATTCTTTTTAATGTTTTGTGGAGGCACTCCTCCTTAATAACTAATTATAAACTTCCAAGAAGCCGTTCATGAAGCCTTTAACATCTTGCATATTGTATGTCATGCCATGACACTCTAACCACTTTCCACACGGGTTGAAGAATTTTTATTTTTTTGTTGTTTATGCTATGTAATAAAAAATAATAATAATAAAAATACCTTAATAATACAACTTTTCATGAGCAAATGGAACCAAAAGCATCTTAAATGTTGATCCATCAAGAAATTATTCTTTATGATTAGACCCAAAGTACGCTATATGGAAGCCTAATCGTCCATTATACAATCTTTTCTTTCAATTAGATTCAAATAGATTGAATATAGATTCATTCTCTTAAACACGTTTTTCCTGAGTAATGTGAGCTTATTTCTTTATATTTTAGCGAGAGAAGACGTTTGCGTTGCATTACATAGTCAATTAAATTGATTACTCTTAGTCTGCGATGAATGATTTTTTTTAAATAATGTGTTATTCACCTCCACAACTAGTTTCAACATTTCAAGCGACATTATGATGGGGTTTTACTTCGCATGAATACTTATTAGACGATCTGCGCTACTAAGAGCGTTCCTTGGTCGAGGGTTACTTCCAATGCCCGCAGTGGTTTTGTGATATTTTATTCGTTTATACAATTGAACGTATTAATTAGAATTTTGCGAAACTTAAGTGTAAAGAAAAAATTTTTACCCAGTTTATCATAAAATATATATTTTTTAATTCCTTATACGTTGTAGGTCATTTCAAAAAAAAAAATAATAATAATAATAAATAAATAATAATAATTAAAAAAATAATAATAATAATTAATAATAATAATAATAATAATAATAATAATAATAATAATAATAATAATAATAATAATAATAATAATAATAATAATAATAATAATAAATAATAATAATAATAATAATAATAATAATTAATTATAATAATTAATAATAATAATAATAATAATAATAATAATAATAATAATAATAATAATAATAATAATTATTATTGTTGTCGATGTGGCCAAAAAATAATTCTTTGAAGTATAAAATGTTCAACACACACTTATTTGTGGATGATCCGATGTGGTCCACAGTATATCAATGCAATCTAAGACAATGAGAGCGTGAACAGTGCTTTGGAGACTATGGTTAGAATAATGGATCTAATATGAGATTCATCAGAGGGTATCGTGCACCAGCAAAACGAATACTAACATTATGAAAAATATTTAAATATATTTTTAACAAATGGTTTATGAATTCTAACTGACAAATATGTCGTAAAGAGCTCTGTAAATGATAAAAAACGCTAGTGTGTAAAACTTAATTTTAGCAACACTTTTTCTTATAAAAACAGAGTTGGCTAATGATTCACAAAAAAAAAACAATATATTGCACGTTTTTACTTTCATTGTTAAAACATCAACTATTTTTTTAATTAATTTTGAAATAATAATATAAAATAATATATTTTGAAAAGAATTTATGTATTTATTTGTAAATATATAAAATTTAACAATATATTAAAGAAATTTAAAAAAAATTGTGCAAAACTAGAAAAGTTTACAAATATTCGTGGATTGTGTACCTCAAGAAAAAAAAAAATACGAGAATTTGCTGTAATAACTAATTTTTCCTGTATCTTGATTATTTAAATTTATTGTATGTATTCACAAAAATATATTTTATTGATCCTGTCCTAAAGCCTTTAGTGATATGATAAATTAGTATTTTATTGCTATTCCCACCACATCGAGTTGTTCATATAGGAATTAATAATACTAGAATTTATTCCAGTAGCTGTTTAATAAGGTCAGTTACGAATTAATACTCGATAATATCTCGCTATTCAAATATATTTCGATACTAAAAATCATTGTTTAGGCAATAGAATCATATTTCTCTTATAATACCATCATCTTTCAATGTCATTATAACGGCAGATGTTAATAAAAGCATGTAGATTTTTGCATATTAATGTAGTGCATGAAAGTATGTGTATATGAATATATGTACGTATGTATTCATACATCTTGACCTGATTATCATCCCACAGAAAAAAATGCAAAGAATTTAAGAAGAGCACATAAATTATAACAATTCTAATACTAAAAAATAATTCCAAAACACCAAAAGAAATAAATGTTTTATTATTGTAACAGAAAACTATGACAAGGAAAAATTTGTAAAATTAAATCTTAAAACCAAAATATATAAACAATGTAAACATTAAAAAAAGCGGAGAACTTTTACAATATGTAAATTCAGGGCAAAATAAAATAAATTATGTATGCATGTATGCATTAAAGTGATTGAATTTTAAATTCGTTTTTAACTTTAAGTAAACAGGTGCCGAAACAGTGTCAGTTAAAAAAATTAAAACATCTATTACAAAATTATCTAAAAGTGTTCATTATGGAATGTCAGTGAATAAATAAAAATAAATAAAGAAAAATAAGTTTTTCCCGTGTTTAAAACTATTCAATTCAAATTTTTTTATTAAAATGATAAAGCAATGCCATAATTAACAACATATGTATAAAACCATTGATCGAAAATCGACATGCTCAAACCTGACATTCTTTAATAAATATATATAATATTAAGAGTCATTGTTTAGAGATAAATTTGGTATTTTGTAGGTTTCTCAAGTCGGCCTAAACCTACATAGCATTGACTTCACTAAGTTCTTTGTGATCGAGGGTTTAATTTAAGCTCAATGACGACATAGTACAGTACTATTTCCATTATTTTTTTTTTTTTTTTTTTTTTTTGAATTCTCCAAATACTCAATGATTTAAAATACTTGGGGGTAAAGTGAATGTCTATAAAGATAAAAAAGAATTTAAGTTCTTCAAATTCCAAAATTATTTAGGATTTGGGATATACCATTAATTGGATTTTATTACCGACCCCTTAGGCTACAATTTATATGCATCATCCCCAGATATTGTTAAAAAGAAAAGTATGTTTTTGTATGTTTCTCAATTTCCAAAATCACTAAAGGTTTATCATTGAACCTGCTCCACTCATGGGTGGAACAAATATTCCACTTTCCGATTTTGTACATGTAGTGGACAGCAAAAGTTTTAGTACCCCAATACATTTTGGCAATTTCATGAATTTGTAGCAAAAGTTCTTAAAAATAATTAAAGTTTTTATATTTATATTAATTTATTATAAAAAAATTAATGTTTTTTACAAAACAGGAGAAAAATATGGAAACGGTTCTGATGACTCCTTATTTTTGCACCGTAAAAGTGTAGATATCCCAAAGAAGAACTCAGAGTAAATTTAAAATTAAAAGATCAAGGACATTTTATTTATCATTGAATGTACCAGTTTTGTTTAGTGTTCTCTGGTGATATTTGCCGCCACATCTTCATTGATATGTTGGAAAATTTATCAAAAAAATATATCGGAAGAATTAAGAATTTGTAATGGTTATTACTTCCCACATGTCAAGGAAACCAATCATACGGCTGCTAATATGAAAATGTGTTTTGTCTACCAAAGTTCTCACTGGTTGTTGCACAGAGTTCCGATCTGACTTCAAGAAACTATTTCGGAGATCTTTTGGAAGAACGGATACATAGTAACTAAACCTCAAACAAAAGTTAACCGAAAAATTTGCTCATGAGTGTATGACGGCAAATATCACCAGAGAACACTAAACAAAACTGGTACATTCATTGTCAACAAATTCATTAGATTGCTAAAATGTATTGGAGTACTAAGACTTATGGTGTCCACCGTATATTTAGGTAATTACTTCTCTCATGTTTTGTAACTTCTGTTAAACACTTAACATATGTCTGTTAACTTTAACATTGGTGCTCTGAAAAACTTTTTGGGTTTTGTCTTTGCTATTTAAGTTCCAATTAATCTTCGCACACATCAATATTATTATTATTTTGACAGTTTTTAGTTAGTTTAAAAGTGTTTTACATTCATAGTTTTTATAATTCTACAAGCAAATTTGCATGTTTTTCGTTTATTTTTACATTTTATATAATTTTTTTTTATCAACACTTTATTTACAATCTTTCCCTTTGAGATAATAAGCAAATTTGATACAATATTTATTTAACATATTTGTTGAACGCCATTGAGGCCAACAACGTACATACTTATGCAAATTTTATCTATGAATTAATTGTATTGAAGTATATACATATTTACATATTTACAGTAAGAAAAATAGATACATAATTACTTACGAAATGACAAATCCAGAATGTGGAGTCGTTTCAGTCGATTTATTTCGTTGGTGTGATCAAAGAGAGCAATAGCTAATGGATTGTCGTTAATAACTTTCATAGCACTTTCATTTATAAGACTCATATTTTGTGCTAGGATAATCATGTTAATAAGTAAATTGCTGATTCCAGACATTTTTAACGTTGCAAATCGCTACAATGTCAGACACTTAACGCATTACTAATGCCAACTTCAAATTAAAAATTCCCACATGGCTCCAGGCTTCCAATAGTATCACAGCTGCCTTAAACTTCATCACAATCCATATAGCAAATGTCACAGCAGAGACAGAGACAACGCATTGAAGTATTGGCTTCATTAAATTGGATTTGACACTGTCGACCATTCCATGGTGGTAAATGACTGAACTTACACGTTCGCAGAGTTTAAGGAAGGAAAGAGTATTATTAACTGTACTTTTCAATCTATACGTTGTCAAATTTCCAGTCTCTTCTCGTGTTTTCACGGTACGTTTCTATATGATTTTGAAAACAACATATGTTTTTCGTTGCATTTAAATATATGAAAAGTTAAAAGCGGGAATAAGGTCCTCAAGGAACTCACTGGTTTCTCATGTTGTAATCCATTTCAGAATCGCAACTGCCTGCGTCAAGGTGATGAGCCTGATCGTCTCCATGAGGAAAGAAAATTGCTTTCATAAGCTAATTGCTCAGATAAGCTAACATATTCTTATTTTTACTAAACTGATTAACCAGGTCTATGAGGCATGCCAGCTGCACTCAGACTCCATCTCCCCGAGAAATCAGACAATATGTTCGACGGCTTCTTACTGACATCGGCGATAGCTGAGACATAATTTCATTTTTTTTCTCATTGGACATCCCTCCATCAACAAGCAATATTGGATCCAATAAACTGAAACTCAAAATTGAAGAAAGACCTGCCAACAACGTCCCCAAGATACGTAACACCTTTTCCAATATCCTAATAGACCTACGGACCTATGGACCTTCATCCGATAGATCTGTCACTAAAACCTTAGAAGTTTCACTAATAACTCATGACAGTTATTTAATTAATTAATTCAATTAAACATTGAATATATTCACTACCATCCACGGTTAATTGACGGGGTGTTACGTATTGCCATTACAAATATATAAATAAAAATGCAAGTGTAAAGTAAAAAATATTTCTCATTTTTATTTGAATTATTAACTAAATTTATTCATAAATGTTCAATACATCTGTTTACATCCGAAACAGAATTGTCAATGAGAGTAATATAAGCTCATGCTATTTACCAATTTAGGCTTGACAGCGAATGTGTTGAATAAGCAATTTTTAATTTCTTACTCTAATACTTTTTTTTATATTAAGAAGAAAGTTTCAGCAGCAGCAGCAAAATTGTTGCAACAACAACATAAATAAATTATATTTGATAGTGAATAATGAAAGAGACTTATAAAATATTTTAAGATGTTTGTTGATACCTTAGTAATTTTTAAATTAATTTTATGATTAATGTTAATTCATTTATATGTAAATTAAGGTAAATGTTAAGTTACTGTTGAAATAGAAGCCCATATGTTTACTCATCTAAATTTGTATGTTTATTTTTTATTTTTTAATGTTTATTTTGCAATCTTTAAGAAAAAAAATAACAATTTTCTTGCGAAACAAATTAAGAAATTTTTCATAAATTATTTCTAGGAATTTTTACAAATAGTTCAATTTTATATAAAAGAAAATTTTAGGGTAAAATATAAAAAGTTATATGTACATTAATTAATTATAAATTGTTATTGTAGTTAAGATAATACGCTACTTTTACTAAGTAATTGAAAGAAATTTACATACATACATACATGCATTAAAAAATGTACATGTGTACATAAAACGAGAACATAGTTGCATTTTTTAAATTTTTCTTTTATTTTTACGTTTTTATGATTTTACAACAAACGTATCTTGTAATGATATCGAAAAAAAAAATTTACACAGATCATCGAAATGAAATTTTCTGTTGTAACGTAACCATAAAAATTTAAAACTAATTCATTTTAAATATAAACAACGCCTAGTCAAAACTAAAGCAAATTTTTTTCTAATCTTCTTAGAGTAAAATTATTCTGAATCTTTTATATTGAATTTGTATTTATTCCAGAACAATAATTACGCCCACCAAGCCATAAAAAATTTTAATGTAAGAAGACCTGAAAATAAGTGCCTTAAGCTTTAATATTATTAAGGAACAGTAAGACATAGAAGATATTAATTGATGGTATGAATCTTTTCACATAATAAATTAGGAAATTTGTCGATTTATTTATATAATTTTTTCGAAAAGTATAATGCTGCCTTACGAAGACGGTATTAGCATGACTGTGACATGAAACAGTGTTCAAAACTTATTAAGTATAGTTTAGTGAATAAAAATAAAAAATAATCGCCAATTCAAAGGCTTGATTATATTCAATTAAAAACCTTTAGAGCTTCATTTACTGCAAGATAAAAAAGGATATTTACATTTACAATATCGTTTATAAATTTAGTAAAAAAAAGTAATTTTTAATACTAAAAAAAAATTTGCTTTAGTTTCGATCTCTATTTTTGAAATATGTTTTAGAAATATCTACTTAGATTAATTTATTAAAAAGTTGTTAGGATGTGCTAGGTAGTAAATTTTTTATTTTTTATTATTTACCCAACTAAAAGTCGAATATTTGTTTTTTAGCTATTTTAAAAGTTTTATATAAATGCCTATGTATATAATCATATTTAAGGTTTCTCCTTTGAAATCGTTTATATCGAAAAAAAAACACATTTAAAAACTATTTTTGTTTTTTATTAATATTATCATTCTATAGAATAAGCTGATTTGTTGATATAAAGAATTAATTTATTTCCAAATAAACCATTAAATTAAATTTGATGAGAAAAGTGATATGTATTCAAAATACAAAACAGAAAGAGAAAATCTTCAATATGGTAGACTTCAAAGAGATGGCAATAGATTTAATAATATCAGTGGAATGAAATTTACAAAAAATCAATCATTTCGACCAACGCAAAATATCAATATTGGTGATAATACAAATGTCCTTAAATTATCAAATCGTTTTCAGAACGAACTGGGAATATTTGGAAAATTTTCAGATGAAAAAGATGAAGAGATGGATTTATTTCCAATACATCCTTCTACATACGATTCCCATGAACATAGTTATCACGATCATTATTACTCCAATGTGAATGAATATCAACAAGCTCAACAAGATCACCAATACCGTCAACATCATCAGCATCGTCACAATCATAACGATCACAATCATTACCACCAAAATTCTAAGAAATCTGCTTATGAAGATGGGTACGACATGCATGTAATACCACCATTAAGTGTTCAACCAACATTTATAAATAAACGCAATTTTAATTTCGATAACAATAACAGTAACTTACAAAACGATGGTGATCGATTTATTGGAGAACATCGCCAAACACTGCCAGCAACAGAATGCCTACAAATACAACAGTAATATTTGCATTATTTTATATCTTTTAGAAGTTTTTTAGTTTAGTTTAGATATATATTTTTTATACAACATCATACTGACATACATATATACACTTTCATTAATTGTACTACTAGTATTTATTATTAATTTATTTACATTTTTATTTAGTTTGTATTTTTTAATGTACGTTCGGACTGTGCAAGTGCTAGCATTATAATGTACACGTAAACAATATTGAAAACCTATGTCGGGCAAACATAATTATGAATTTAGAAAAATTTTGTTAAAACAATCAAACGTGTAGAAAAAGTAGAGGACTTCTTTTGAGCACTTATTTGCATAGTCTAAGCGTATCTTTACTTAAAAACTTTAATAATCTTTAAAATACCTATACACTACATTATACACAGTATATATTTTTGATTTGATGTTAATATTTTTAATTTTTTCATATTCGAAATATTATTGAAATTGTTTAAAAATATTTTTTTTATAATTTAATTTACAGTGCTAATCAAATAAACTTAGACGCAGTGAGTGAAGAACATTATCAGCATTATTATTCTTACTTTTACAATCGAAACAGCCGTAGTCCTAAAGTATTAATAAAACCAGCACGGGGTAGAAAATTACCTACAACCACAAAAATGCCATTTTCCAAGACAAATATTAATTCAAATCAGAGTCAATTAATACCAAAATACGATCTAATTTCCGCTGAGGAAAATAATTTGAAGGCTGACAACAATGACAATACTCTAAATAGCGGTATGAATTATCGTCAATATGTTTTAAAGGAAAAATCTGCAAATAATAATAACGAAGCATCCTATGATAATGGAAATTGGCATCATGAACCTGATGAAAAACTTAAATGTGCTGGTGGCGATTACTTTAATGTGAATTCTTATGAAACTTTCGAACATATGACACCTAACTTTTCTGAAGTTCAAAAAGATACTTCATTATATCCGTTAGGTCAACAAAGAAACAAGCGAAAATTACGCATTAATTCGGCTGATATGTCAGGAAAAGATATTTACGAAAACAACTTCGCTGGTAGAGAAATAATTGATGTCGAAGAAAATTTAAATGCCATCAATACATTTGAGTATATGAAGAAAACCCAAAAAAACAAACTCGTAGCTGATAATGAGGAATCTTTTCACCAAAGTATAAAATTGCAGAATTCTCCAACAAAATTAAAGGGTAATTATAAATACTATAAAAAGTAATAGTGCTTGATAAATATATTTATAAACATAACTATTATCTATAATAGGTTCCTTACCTATTTAATATATTCTTCATACTATTACAAAGATGTTTGACATATCATCAAGTAATAAAATTACCATACAATTTCTGACCTAAGTACAATCTTTATTAGATATATACTGTGCCACAACTGTTGACCAAACAGAAATGTATTAATTCTTTTAGATGCTACGGCGGACAGACATTAATTTAAAATACCAATAAACACATATGGTCGAAAAAATAAGTACACCTGTTTATTTTTGCTTTATGTTTAATTTTAGTTACTTTAACGGAAAGTAAACATGACAATTCCTTTTATTTAAATAACTTTAATATGCTAATGCCTTTAAAAGTAAAAACAAAACTGGGACTTCTCCGTTTTCATTGTGAGTTAGTTTCGTTCAGGTTTGATTTTAGTACCTGGTCAAAATAATTTTCGTAGTCCGTTCCAGTTTTTTGGAGAGGCTACTTATTTTACCGTTGTTTATCTTTATTCATAACAAAATATTTAATAAAAAATCAGCCATGGGTCTAAAAAAAAAACATTGTTCTCTGGAGGAGAGAAAAATTGTTTCAAGACTAAACAAAAGTGTCGGTTGCTATTTATTGTACAAAATGCTTTAAAGCCTAAAAAGTCCGCCGAAACTCGTGGTAGCCCAAAAAATCTTCAAAAACAGCAGATATACGTAGCCATATGCAACACTTGCGAAGAAGGACCGGTTTGCGTCTAAGAACGATTTTAGCAGAAATTGGATATGTAATTTCATCGCGAACAGTTCGTCGTAGACTACAAGAAGCACATTTACCAGGACGGATAGCCCAAAGAGATCCTTTGCTTAGACAAAAAAAAAATTAAAGGGTGACGTTTAAAAGTAGTCGTTCCAATTTGTCCAGAGCAGACGATGAAAAAAATTGCGAAAGATTTTGTGGAGTGATGTAACAAAAATTAATTTATTTGGAAACGACTGTGCTGGGAATGTTCGACGCCCTAAGGGTAAGAATTCCATGAATGATATGGTGTTCGCCCGACACATCGAATTGCCGACACTATGACCAGATTCCGCTACAATAATATCTTGAAAAATACAACGTTGACCTATGTTGAAGAAAGTATGCCTCTTAGATGGACATTCCAGCAGGATAATGATCCGAAGCATACTTCTAAGTTGATAAAGAATTGGTTCCGAGATAATAATGTTACCCTTCTTGACTCTTTGAATCGAAAATCTTTGGAGAGAGTTTAAATAAAAAATTAGAAAGGAAGTTTTTACAAATAAGGATCACTTATGGAATTTTGTTCAAAAAACTTGGTATGAAATACCAATAGAACCCTGCAGGAAGCTTATTGTCAGCATGACAAAAAGAGCCAACAAAATAATTGAAAATTGAGGTGGATATACCGGCTCAGCCAATTTAGCAGAAAAAACTTGATATATTTACTTTTTTTAGTTAAAATTAAATGCATATATTATTTTGTCCAATGGGGTTTTTTTTTTTTTTTTTTTTATTAATTTTTTACTTTTTGAAAAAGACTGAATTTAATTTTTGTTTTTGTTTTAGTATTTATTTCATTTTTAATGTTATAACAAAAAAAATAAGTATTTGTTTTTTCTTTCTACGAGCCTTTAAAAAATATATAGGATGTACTTATTATTTTGACCATATGTGTATATTAAATATTTGTATACGTCGACTATTGAATTTTAATTAATTGTAACAATGAAGATTTTGCGATAATAGGATTGGCCGATGTTAAAAATTTGGTATTTGAATTGTTGGGAACGAAAACGGCTCCGACTTTAGACATTTACGTATGACCAGTTTGTTTACAATTCTTTTGAAAAGGAAAATTTCCATTTATATTTGTTATGTATAAATATATGTATGTACAGAAGCTAAATATTGATCTTATTTACTGTCACTTTGCTAGGTACAACTGTAAAGAAACTGTCGCCCTCTCCGAAAACTCGTCGTGTTTTAATTTATAACATACAAAGTCCGCGGATGTCACGTTTATCAACATCTAATATTAAACTACAGCGATCTAAATTAAATATTAATAACGTTGAAAAAGTTGATGTTAAAAATAAATTGACAGATGATTTGCCGTCCGAACACAAAGTCCATGAGAATCAAGTGCGCGTACTTAACTCAATGTTCCCTGTTAAGGACTTAAACAAAAGTGAAGGTGACGTTGGCAAGCGAAAAAGCATAAACAAGGTCGAAGATATTCTGAAAGGAAGTGATAACAGCGATGATGATGATGATTTTGATGATGGTATGTACTTTATATTGACTTAATTCAAAAGTATTCCATATTTCTTGAATAATTTTAATTTTTTGTTGGTTGTCAATAGTTTCTGATTTTGACACTACTAGCGATTCAGATATCTCATCTGATTCCGAAGAAGGTTATAGATCGTACGCTTATAAATTAACACATTCATTGGATGCAGCCTCTGCAACACCGTCAGTGGATTCTTCAATTATTTCGGAATCTGACAGTCTAGATAATCCTGAAGCTCTTTTAGTACCAAGCTTGTTTCCAAATGTACCACCATACTTAGCGTTTTCGTCAAGTACAAAAAAAGGCCCAGATGTTCCTGCCGACTTATATAGAATACTCAAATGGAGAGTTACAAATGTTATGCCCAGAGTGGTGCGTTCAATTTTAGCTAATAGTGGAATGCGTTTACTAAAAAGTATGTCTAAATATAATTGTTTTATTTTGTATTGTTTTTGTGAATTTAATGTAATATATTTTAGAAACGAACGACTGGATGGGCGTATGGGGGAAGCATATGAAGTCACCATGTTTTAAAACGATACGTCCTTATCAGAAAATTAATCATTTACCAGGATCATTCAAAATTGGACGTAAAGATTCTTGTTGGAAGAATTTAGTTAAACTGATGGCAAAACATGGTAAAAAAGATTTCGGGTTTATGCCTAAGTACGAAACGTTGTAAATTATCTGTTGTTTTTAAGAAAATCTTAAAGGAAAATTTTTATTGTTTATAGGACGTACATTATACCCAATGATTTAAAACAATTGCGAAAAAACTGGCCTAAATATGCTCAAAAGAATGTTAAATGGATAATTAAACCTCCAGCAAGTGCTCGAGGCACAGGGATACGAGTTGTAGATAGATGGGCTCAAATTCCTAAGAGAAAGCCTTTAATTGTTCAAAAGTATATCGAAAGGCCGCTGTTAATAAATGGAAGTAAATTTGATCTTCGTCTGTACGTATTAGTTACATCAATAAATCCTTTACGTGTTTATATGTACCACAATGGTTTGGCTCGTTTTGCATCAGGTATGATATAATTATTTTTGACGATTGCTGATATGTGTTTTGTTTTAAAAACTTAAAAGATATTTTTATTATTTTGTTATTTATTTTGTTAGTTTGTTATTTTTTATTATTGTGTTACAGTAAAATTTTCAGTTTATTAGTCTGATTTGAAGCTGTTTTGCAGTTCGATACTGTTCGATAAGTCGATACATGTCTATTTGATTTTAACAGAATCATATGATCTGTGAATTTATGATATATGAACTGTGGTTTATTAAAAAATATGAAATAAATCCGACACAAGAGGATAGTTTAAAAGTGAATATTTCCTATTCCACCCATAATCGAACTTTTTTTCTAAAATGTTAGATGTAAATAAGGTGCTGTCCAGTATGAGAATCTTGTCTTTCTGCTATCCTTTGTAAAGGTGAGATGTTCTTGGTCACAATAGGTGGCCAAAATTTACCGTACATTTGTGATTTTAGTTAGAGAAAACTAAATTTTCTGGCGAAACGTTAAACTACGCGTCTTTATAACATTTTGATCCAAGTAACGGTTTCATTGTGATGACAGTATACGATGGAGGCAGACTAAACATTAATTACGTAGATAATTATGCTTAGTTAGGTCAAGAATTGTAAGGCTTGAGTAAGCATCACACACGCCATCATGTTGTAAACGTCTAAAAATTCTAATAAATCGTTAATGGTCTCTCATGTTTGCACACGTTTAGCCAATTTATCAATCTATTGTTATCGTACACAGTAAACAACCCAAATCAAATCAATTTGAAGTTGAACAATATGATCTATTCCGGTCTTTATTCAATGCAGTGTTATTGTTCTAAAATTATTTGAGTTTTGATACATAATTAATAGGGACCAAGCATTATGTTTTACAATGGAAGGCATAGCTGTCTGCTTGTAACAAAATAGTGGCCATGGTACAATACAACAAGTGTTGACCGTACTTTAATAAAGTTGTATTAACTTACATACTACGTAACGTCAGTCATTTGATTGTTGTTGGGCTCATTTACACAAGAGTGTCGTGTTCCATCTAAAGCAAAACATTATTTATTAATATTTCTTTAAAGAACTTTACCGATAACGTAGGTGATATTAGTATTATTATTTAAAGCGATTAAAATAAAAAATAAACAACTACAAATTTATAAAGTTCTAAGAAAAATAACTGCATACAAACAGACAACAAACAAATAAGTAAAAAAAATAAAACAAAAATAAAGGCCGTTAACATAATTAATGAGTGCTAGTGAACGCAGACTGAGTTTTAATAACACGTTACGTTATCATTACTTCAAAAGAATGTGAAACAGATAATAACAAAAAAATTATTGTTACTTAACAGCGAAGCCGGAATCATGTACGCTACTTTAGCGACCCAACGAATTAAAAAAAACAGCAAAAAAATATTAACACAGAGGCGACTACTGTCCGTCCATCAATACCTACTCTTCCACAGCCTATAACGAACACTCCAAAAGCCCCTACCCAAGTAGGACTGGATAGTGCGAGTGCTCCCAATTTCAATAAGTGTGTTGACCCAAATATGAATCTACCCCATAACCCTTTTTTGAGAAATCATAAGAACATTGAAGGTATTTTTCAATCATCGGGTTTAAATAAGGAAACTACGATAATTAAAAAGAGTGCAGCCAAGCCTGAGAGCAGTGAAATATTCCTCAGAGGTATGGACTGTTACATCACAATAACGAAACATAAGTCCAGCTCTAGAGCAGCCTCCATGTTGGAACCACATCCAAAACAGGCAAAAATACCCGTGACAACGTAAACCGTTTTGAAATTCTTGCAAAGAAAGAGAATTAACCTGCGAAAAAGAACTTCAAACCCTCACAACTGTATCTACGAGCGCCTACTAACAATGTCTTGGTAACCAAGTTGACACAGCTTGTTGGCAAAGACATTTTCTAAGTTGTTTCTCTACGAAAGAGTAATATTCAGGAAACTAAAATCCAAGCCAAATACGAAAAGAATTTTAGAACTATTGTAAAAAGAAAAACTTACTATACTTATCAACTCAAAAGTGCAAAATTTTTAAATGTAATCGTTAAACACATTGACAGTACTGTACCTATTAGCGATATTAAGAATGCCCTTCAATCTGAAGGTTATGATGTCAAATCAATTCATAATATTTTAAATAAAAATAAAATTCCACAACCGCTTTTTAGGGTAAAAATAGCATTTAACTCGAGCGATATATGGATAACGGTATCTTCTTAACCGTAGAATAGATGTAGAGGAACCTGTTAAACGTAAAGGTCCTCCTCAGTGTCAAAATTGTCAAAAATTTAGGCACAAAAAATCTTTCTGCAAATTACCGGCAGTATGCGTCAGATGCGGAGACGTACATAAAAGCGCTGAATGTCCCCTTCCGAAAATTGAAGTGAGCTGTAAAAAGTGCAGTAACTACGGTAAAAGCCACGCGACTAATTATCGAGGCAGCAATGTATATTTGGAACTCAAAAATAAAACGATGGTCAGTATCGTGAATCAAACTTCTCAAGTTTACCTCAGCCCACCATTTTCCAGCAGACAAATGCTTTCCATACCACGAGTAAACTTTCAGATGTTTTATGCCGACGCCCTAAAAGAAAGCATTCCCACTGCTCATTTGAATTCTCAAAATTCAATTGAAATTCTTATCCAAACAAAGAGTAATTTTATAGTTAACATGCAGATGGATAACGTGACGCTTTGCAGAAGGCCAAAGAATGGAACCTGCAAAAATATTTGCAAAATTTGGATGCAACGAAATACTCGGACTACAGTTATGGAAAGCAGTAAGGAAAATGTGACGACCCACTTTGCATGCATCTCCTTCACGACTACAGCAAGGTGATTGGGCAAAAAGCGCAGAACAGAAAGTGGAGGCTTTTGCCACTTTTGACTAATTAAAGAATGTTTTAAAACCAAACAATTCTGTTTCTAGTATTTACCCAGTTACAATCGACGATGTGGTTTATAGGCCGATCAAGTTCCGGCAGTCTGCAGTCATTGCCGTCATCCATAGTCTAAAGCCGAACAATTCACTTGGTTGCCTACATCGTCTGTGCGTTTTATTTTGTTCTTATTTAACTCTATATTGCGAACAGGTTACTTTCTTGCATCTTGCAAATTATCTGATTTAATGATGATACCAAAACCAGGCAAGGGCATCACACAAGTATCATCATATCGCCCAATAAGTTTACTGCCAACAGAGTATAGTATCAATTTTACTGTAATGGAAGATAAAAGTCAACGTGCGGAGATGACATTGTACGCCCATCAAGATTAATGGTGCGACAGTACCAGAACATAATAGTGTAAAATATCTGCGCATCCATCTCCACTGTCGCCTCACCTGGGCTCACCATATCAGGTGCTCCTTGGTAGATAAGAAACAGTAATATCCACAAAGATCTGAAGATGCCCCTAGTTCGAACGGAAATAAAAACAGCAGGAGTAAACTACATCTCTAAAATTACACAACATCCCAACCATCTTGTAAGAAACTTACTTGTATTCGAGGGTCACAAGTGTCTAAAGAGGGTTCAAACAACTGATATGATCAGATAAATTTACTTTGATAAGCACTTTTAGTTGTATGTTGAAGTGCGTTTATTTATTTTTGTATTATTTTAGGTTAAGATTTAAACACTTATTGTAAATTCCGAAAGGAAAGATTCAATAAGCAATATATGCAAAAAAATAAAATTGTGCCTGTGGGTGGTGTAAATATTAGGGAGTTAGGAACTCTTGCATTATAAGTCAATGTAATATTCGTTGAAACCACCATTTCGATTGTCAAAGAAGCATTCAAGTGTCTTTGTTTCTTAAAATGGGGCAAAAAATACTAAATTCTACCGGATATCCTTACTATTTACACAGAATTTATCCGATGAAAATTGAGTACAACTCTCATATATAGGACGTTGCGAGCACTGTAACTGCTAATTAATTTTACGTAATACACGTCTGTCACGTATGGCACATTCATTTGTGGCAGATTGACCAGTGGATCGTCCATTACAAATGCTATCGTCTACTCTCTATGGGAAGAGACTAAGGTCTTCCTCTCCGTTTCATTAGAGCCACATTCATTCATGAAATCATGTATGGCTCGCAGTAGTAGGCTGACAAAAGGAGGAAAGAATCTTTGGGCCTACAGACAATTAATAGATAGTAATGTTTTTGAAATTTAAGACTGTTTATATTCAGCTTGTAAAGAAAAATTCATCGCCTTTATTCAAATTTTTATTTGTTTTATTTCTATATTTTCAGTGAAATACAGTGATAAATCGGATACTTTAAATGATCGGTGTATGCATTTAACAAACTACAGCATTAATAAATTTTCGTCAAATTATTCAAAAAATGAAGACGTTAATGCCTGCCACGGTCATAAATGGACAATAAAATCTTTGTGGTCTTATTTGGCAAGCCGTGGTGTCAGAACAGAGTTATTATGGGCTGCTTTAAGAAGTTTAGTATTACGCACTATATTATCTGGTGAAAATTCAATCAATAATATGATAAGAGCTAATGTTGAATCAAAATATAGCTGCTTTGAGTTGTTTGGATTCGACGTATTATTAGACGCTGACCTAGTTCCGTGGTTACTGGAAGTCAATATTTCACCATCTTTGCATTCCGAATTGCCACTGGATTGTCATGTAAAAGCACCACTTGTGCAAAGTGTTTTAAATACTGCCCTTTATAACGTAATTATTTATTTTTCTTAGTTTTTTATACCTTGTATGATTTATTAAAAAAAAATAATAAATTTAATATTTTCAGATTCCACCCAAAATACCTATAGAACGGCAAAAAGAAATTGCTATGGAAATGTCCCTTCCACCTGGTCCAATATGTTATGATAAACGTATGTATATAAACTATTTATCGCGAAGTGAAAAAATAAAGCACAACACATTTACACGAAAAAATATGGAGGATCGTGAAGAGGTATTTATGAACACAATGTATATTTATATTAACGTGACAACCAGTTGAATGGCAAACATATTTTTATGTTATATTTGGCTGGTGTCGGTCGGAATATTACAACAATAGTACTAGAAGTTGATTTCTGTGAACTTGAACCAAATCGGACAGCATATGATGATTTAATATATTTCGAATGTTTTTGTCGACAATATTTCGGATTTTTTATATATTTTTCTAATTTTCTCAAAAACATAATATCGTTTATAGGTGCGTAGCGTGTGAATCGAATTAAAAAATTTGTAGAACAAAACTTTTAGACTTAATGTAACAATATTCTGGCCGGCACACTTTGAAATTAAATAAAATGAAATTCTTTGTCGCGCTAATGTACATACATATCTTATATAATGGTATTATTTAGTTTTTCTATTTTGTTTTATATTACTAACCAATTATATGAAATAATCTGATTTGTTAGTGAATGCAATCTTTAGATATTGGAAAAGGTGTCACTATTTGTAATGCCATTTTTTAAGCTGCATCTAATATACATGCTTTGCTTTTTAAAACAATAAATAAAAATTGTTTCTGGTGATTTGTACTCCAATACTGGAAATTTTGTTCTCAACGTTGTGATTTCCGAAAAAAAAAATGATAATAATTGATCATATAGAATCATTTAACAATATACAGACCTTGTATGGATTAATGTATATTTGAGGTATAGATTTTGCACATAAAACATCGTTTTGGACATTGCTACTTTTGCAGTTAAAGTCAAAAAAGTCTCGGTGCATCGAAAACTATCCGGTCAGATGTATGGAAAGAACCAACATCACGAAACTGCAATATCAACAGAAGATTAAAAATTATTCGGGAAACTAAGAAAAACCTTTAACCCTGTATCTGTGCAGCAGACTACTATCTAAGTCGGCCACAATTCTTTCAGGGTGTGATATGAGAAGAAGAGAAAATCTATTCAAATCTGGAATATAAAATTAGAAAGAGGGTAGCGTGAAGTGCAATATAAAATTAAATTAACAATTTTTATTAAAATATAAAACTACACATTGAAACATTAACATAAATTTCAGTTTGTCTGAAAAAGAAGATGTAGAAAACAATTCCACAAATTTCTGAAATTCTTGTCAATCACGATTGGTAGCATTTGTGCCCTATAAACAAAAAGTGAGATCAGTTATTATGAAACAACACAAAAAATCACATTTGGATCAAATAAATTATTTTTTAATTTTAACGTTATAAAAGAGTTTGTCTATTTAGAAACCACGGTTAATAATATTAATGCGATACCAAGCGGACTTGGGAATTAATACAAAGCATTTAAGAAAAAAAGACTTCTATCGATGAATTGAATTACAAATCAGTCATCTTTTTTTACTATTTGTTCCTCAGTGGCACACAATGAAAAAGGCAGATGATTCGAATGAAAAGTGAAGACAAAAAAAATTGAAAATGAGAGCAAAGTCGAAAAGAACAAGCTTATCGTTGAAATAATCATGTACAAAAAATTTGAATTTTGCGCCAGTAAGACAGAAAAAACTATCATTCTATTCAACTTCTGACTGAAATATAATAATGTAGTTGATTATCTATGATTAGTACATTTCCAATGCTTTTTAGTTTTAAGTATCAAAAATTTGCGGCCAAATTAAAATATTCGAAAGAAATATTTGTATACATATATATTTGTGATTAAAAATTTAAATTTATTTATATTTACAAGTACACTGATGCTATTTTGGATCATTTAACACCGGATGATGTGCGTTGTCTTGTAATAGCTGAAGACGAATTAGCTCGGTGTTCACCATTGGAACGTATTTTTCCAACAATAGACACTTACAAGTATTTAAAATACACTGAAGCACCCCGTTATTATAATCGATTGCTTGACGCTTGGGAAACTCGATATGCCAATAACAGAATTGAAGGAATTCATTTATTACGACAATACTGTGAAGATGGATATCACTTGCAAATACCACAAATTCCAACTAAAAAGGTAAATATTCAAATAAAATATATTGATACTTTAAACACAAAATAATAAAAACAATACAAGTGGTTAATGAAATATTTACTTCTTAAATTGGCCATATATTAAACGAGATACTTCATTTATTTTGGTTTGTTAACAAATTCACGTATACACATAATAATTTGAAATGTTTAAGAAATCTTTTAAATCGTAACGTTTATTAATTTTCGAGGGGTGTTGGCGAGCTATTCTGTGCTTGTTCTGGCGCTGTCGTGCCTTGTATCATCGTAAGTTATTCTGTTTAAAATGAATTTAATACAACTGAAGATATTTCAGTTACAATTACAATCGACATTTGCAGTTTTTAACTTAAAAGTCCTATTTTTTTGAAGTAGTAATGTAATTTAAACAACTTGAAATCGGTTGAAAAACAATATATATATGCGTCTTGAAGGATTAGAAGCTTTTTAGTTTGTAAATGTTTTTTAAATTACGTAAATTCAATTCAGTTTTATAAAAGCGATATCTATGATTTTTGATCCATAACAGTATTTATAGGACGTAATTTTATTAAGAATTTTCACGAAATTTCAGTTTAATCGAATCGTCTATAATATTTTTAATGTAGATGTTTTTAAATTATGCATATTTTTGCAGAAAATATGATGTAGAGGTAATTGAAATTTCGATGGAATTCATAAAAATGATTGCATAGTGTAAACGTTTAATTACATAATAGCAGTAAAATTTTGTGTCTGTAAATCGACCGCAAATGTATAGACGTGTTTACTGTCATTATAACATATAATACGTGATGGTATAATTGCTTTGAATGATAATGTTAACAGCTTTAAATGTAGATTTTTTATTTAAAATTGCACAGTAATTGAATATTCTCGGTTAATTTCATGAATTTAGTTTAATATCTACTATAGGAAAAACTGTGCAAAAATTTGGTCAAATTAGACTTTACAGGCTAAAAGTATAAAAGAATTCAATATTTTGAGAGTGTTACATACAATAACAAGCAAAATGTTACATACAATAACAAGCAAAATTGAATTATACAGGCTGTAAAAAACTATAATGATGTAGATAGCTATAGACTATTTTACTGTTGAAAACATATATGTAGAATGTACCTTTGTTGAGAGTAATTATTCGTATCAAAAGTTACTTAAATAATGAATGTTAACTAATTATTAGAAGAAATTTTTTATTTATATCTGTATACATAAGTAATATACATGCGTATGTATATTAATCTAACAGTTCTATTATATAACATATAAATTTTATAAATCGAAAATACATATAAAAGAAAAAATTAATCGGTTTATTAAAATTTAATTGCTTTTTAGGGATTTTTAACATATATATGTACTTTTTAATTACTTTTAATTTAATTTTTATTTTTACTAATTTTCAACTTTATCAATGGTACAAACTTTTCTTTTGATCCATTGCAGTATAGGAAATTTCACCTTTTCTTTACCAAAATTAATTACAATCAAACAGTTGGATCAAATTTAATTATTTTTTTGACATGAGTTTTAAAAGGTTATTAAGAGGGAAGGAAGTTTCAAGTTTTTCATGCATTAAAAATAACGATTGTATAGTTCACTAAAAAATTAACTTATAATTAGTTCCAAAAGTTATATGTGCACGCAACTCAGATTTCTTAGGTCTTCGATAAATGATCTCGTTTTCTAGTTTACAATAACTTTGAAAAATAAAAGTAGAAATTTATTTTTCCGATTAAAAAATCAATAAACAAAGCTATGCTTTAGTTAAATCTAATTGGTTTCATTTACAAGCAGCTTAGATGCAGCCAGAAATAATGATTCAATTTCATTTTGATTTTTAGAGATTTCTGCAGAAACTCATCTTTTTGATCACTCAGATTTTTGTCAAAAAATTAACTGCGTTTCATGTTTTCTTAACAAAGTATTGCCAAACAGCATTCTGTTTTTCAAAAACTTTCAAACTCCAACAAATTCAGAAGAAAGTTGTCCTAGAGAGGTTTATGTCAGTCTAAATAATATTCTAATATCATAAAAGTACTCAACTTCTACATTTTTTATTTTTAAAAACTATACATTTTTATTATAAAAACTTTTATTAGAAACTGTCACAAAATTCACTGCACTTAATCGTTATTTAATAACTAATTTAGAAATTGGTAAAAAAAAAAACAACTGATAAAGTGATAGTAAATCAATTCTGCAGAAAAGTTTAAAAAGCGATATTTGTTTGAACATTTTTTTATATCCAAACAAAAAATTGTAGAACTTTTATTTTCGACTTTTAGTCAAAAAAAAATGAGTAAAATCTCCTCTAGTGCATTGGTTTTCGCACAAAAATATGAATGTGCAATTAGCAGAAAACTGTTTCAATAAAAGATGGTTTTACTAATTAAAATTATCATAATTTTTTGTCTAAAACCAAGTGAATTTCTGTCATCGAATTTATTTAACCGACAGCTGTTTGAGTTTGTTTTAATTACAAAATTGAAAATGAATGCTTGTACAGTGAAATCATAACTTTTATGAATTTCATGTAAGGAAAGGAAAGGAAAAAGGTTTTAAATGACATTTCGATATGGCAAAATTATTTTATAAACTTATATAGCAGCAAAAATCAATATTTTTGTACTTTTAACTCATAAAGTAATTTTAATTTTAAGTTCATATTCCCAATTTAATTTTTAGAATGTTTTGAAATAAATTGGTTAGAGTTTTAAAATTAAAAACAATTTGCGTTATAACACTTATATACAGTGGCTCAAATGTATAATGGGACACTAGATATGAGATTATTCAAATGCAAGTTTTTTCCACTTTAACGAAAATATTTCAAAAAAAAATATCTGAAACGTCATCTATTTAAAACAAAGGAACAGTTTTGATATGCTACATACGTGTGCATATGTATTTAAATACAAGTGATGATAAACTTTTTATTTTATAGCTTTTTAGCAGTATAAGAAGTATGTTAATTAAATAAATTGATTCGATGTTAAGTATGTGTAATACAGGCGAAAGATCTTAATGCGAGAGCTGTTTGCATTAAAATTAACTGATCAACTGGGCATCAGCTTAAGCTGATATCATTTTAATGACATTATATGTCACTGTAGATTATCCCGATTATTTAGAATATTGTTCTCTTTTTTGCTATTTGAAGCAATAATATGGCAAATAATTTTTTTTTTTTTATTTTATGAGAAATAGTAATTGTTTTCACTTTTTATATAAATTTTTTATTTATATTTAAATATTTTTTAATAGCCAACGAGATCTTAAAATATCAGTAATATTAAAAAATAAAAGATATTTTTGATTGTCAGATACTGCTCAAGAAATTGGAACGTCTTAAGTTCTTGATAATTCTGTTTAAATATACACAAGAGGTAAAATTGTGGAAGCAGAATTGAATCAAAAATCGACTAAAGTTAAAAATTAAAATTTTTCAAGTCAAAAATATTTTTTTTTATTTGTTTAACGTTCATCAAACTTGCCTCATCAAGCAATTTGCAAGACTTTGCTTTAATTCACCCTTTATACTTGCAAGAAAGTACTTACTTACATATACTATACTGTTACTCAAACAATTGACCATATGTTTGAATATATTATATTCAAATACTTACAACAACAAAACCACTTACGCGATCTATTTTTGTTGTCGTTTTGTTTTCTTTGAAATGAGTGCATTGGGGAGCGAACTATGAAACCGTTATCTTTATTATTCACATTAATTCAAATAGAGCCTGTAATCAGTTTTTTGTGTTTATTTAAAACATATAAAATTTCTTATATTGCGTACATTAATTTGTACATCCACCGTTAGCAGTTACAACAGCTTCAATTCTTCGTAGAATGCTTTGAACTCCATAGGTTCTAAAACACATAGATACCACTTATCTCTCCCTAAGCTTGAACAACATACATAAAAAAGTTCAGATTACCGCCACACTCCTCTTGAGGTCTGCTAAAAGGCTCCCAAACACAGTGTAGTCAAGTGATTGGGATGGCCGTGACATCACCTTATACCTGTTATTGTTAAGTTACTTTCGAGTTTTTTTTTTTTTGGCGGTGTGTTTGGGATTATTGTCTTGCTAGAAGATTGGACATCTTATTAACTATTCGCTCCTCCTGCGATTATGCATCCTTACGCCATAACACTACTAACTTCAAGCTTTACCAGCATTTTGCTTGAGTGTACTCAAATTGAACAACAGAGGATTGGAAGACGATCATATTTTTGGACTAAATCAAAATTAATCTAATGGGATTAGATTATAGGGACTTGACTTTTATATATAAATTCATGTGACTCAATATTGCAGTCATTTAGTACTCTAATTTAAAATATATCTTAAAAATTATATTAAATTCCAGAATTGAAAATTTTGCTTGGTCCCATGAAATTATTATTTCACTATCTTTTTTTTTTCTTAACTTTTTGCAAAATTAAAAGACAAGCAATTATTGATTTTCAATATATGAATTGATTCCTTTTGTTTAATTTTCATTTCATAATTAAAAGAAAAAATAAATTCGAAATACTTTCTCACATAACAGTTGTACTGAAAATATTAACAAAACGAAAACAAGACGTTAAAGAAAAAATGTGTAGCAGATATAAAAACTTCAGTAAATTATATAGAAATGAGGATATACGTACGTAAAAAAAAATAAATAAAAGTATAACTTGTTTGTCATCATAATTGAAAATATTTAGGGCACGTTAAGTATGGAAATGTATGTATGTATTTACTTATAGATATTTTCTATGTTTTTAAGTGAATTTCTGTAAATGTTAGTGAAAATGCAAAAAACGTTTTCGATTATTCTGTTTGGTAAAAAAAAATCTAAATTAGCAGAAGTTCGAATATAATATACATTTTTAGAATGGTATTAATGAAAATAAACTATTTTACAACGCTTCGCATCACAATTTTATTATAAATATTTTAACTATACCTATAAGTATATTCACAGTTGTATTTATGTAGACTAGGTTATAAACTATGATGACCGCTTATTGAAAATAAATTTTATTTTGTTGGTTACATTACATAGTATTTCGAAGGGGATGACAATATTTTTTACGTGCCAAATGAAAGAAAGTACACATCAGGTGGGTCTCCTTCCCGTGAGATAAATATTATTTCATAATAAATCTTTAAAATCTCAATTTAGAGCTTAAACCATTTAATTATTTCTTATCCAAGCTTTAGAACATCGGTCATATAAGTAATTACGATATAAGTCACATCATAATATGCTCAAAATTAATTACATTAATTGAAATATTAAAAAGTCTGTAACTTTTGCAAATCTCATTATTTTTTTTTTTATGTATAAATAATTATCAAAAGCAAATGTACATTTTCTAATTTTAATGAAATGAAAATCGATCTGAAATATTTGCATATCGAGCAAAAATGTCTTACATTATACACCCCACACACTGTCACTGGCTATTGAAAATAATTTTCAAATTAAAACCAAATTGAATTGCATTTGAGATAATAATTTATTTGTGCAAACAAACATATAAAACCCGATATATTTTTTGTAGAAAGTGTTAACATAAAACTAATTACAAAATTTATTAATTACATGTAATGCCACACTGGTCTATACATATATAGCAAAATAAGCTTTAATTTCGAAGTAACTTAAAGAATTATACGATTATAAAATCTTTATACTACACGTAAATTTTGCTTTATTTACAGTACGATTACAAATTAAATTCTAGTTATTTAAACCGTTTTATCGGCATAACGTAGCAAACAGAACCAATCGCTAATAATGTTTGAGATTTAAATTAAATCGATGTTAAAAAATTTCTGGGTATCATATAAAATTGTCGAGTATTAGAACATCGAGTTAATATCCTAAACCTAACAGAAGTAAAAACTTCAAATTAAGTAATACAAATTAGTAATTATACGAATGCATTGCGCTCAAATAAAATTATTAATCCAAATATGCGCAAACGGGCAGCCATTTGACTTTTTTGTTTTCTCAATTTCTTCTTACATTTCTTTTTTTTGCACATATATTCGTATTAGACGATAGAAGACAATATCAAAGGTAGAGTTGTGTTCACAATATAACTTTTAGGTAATGGTTAATACATGCATACATAATTGGTCATTACAAATCTTTAGTCTGGATTACGATCTAGCTGCTCAGAGCCCTTATGTGGTGTGTGTTTGTTTTATACGTGAGAGGCGAAACATATAGTTGAAACTCAACTTATTAATATAAATAATTCAAAACATAATGCTCGATTTCTATGTCTTTTAACAAATCGATTTTCATTGCACATTTAGCAGAACCGTTTTCAATATTCTCATTCAAAGATGCCTCTAATTATTTTTAGTGGTCAATTATTATTTATTTTTTTATCTAGTGTTCTCAACCGTTAAAACTCATAACAAAAATATTTTTTTTTTGTAATAACAATTATGCATCACATGATAATAGTATAAAAAAATATTTTTAATATAATTTTCCTTTATATATAAAATCTAAAAAAAAAATTAAAATTAGCAATGTAACAGTCCCGGAGGATATGTAATAAAAATTCATCTATATATTTATATTGCCATATCATTAGCTTTTTTTTACCTTGTTTTCTATTTTCTTCCTATAAATTTGTCAATCCCATAATCGAATTCATATTTTTCTTTAGAGTGTTACATTAATAATAATGCTGATAAAGAGTATACTTTGTGTAATATTTTTACAGGAATTTTTGGCAAAGTTTCTGAGATGGATATTAAAATCATAATTACTACAATCGTATTTGTGACAATCGCTTGTGTAACGTTGTGTGTAATTAGTTATTTTGTTGTTAACTATACAACCATGTAAATCTACAACTATTCAATCAAACAATCATTTCACTAACTGCAAGAAAACTGTTTAAATAAATGTAAAATTGAACAATTGAATTTATTAAGTCATATACCACATTGAGCGACACATCAATTGTGAGAAATTAAAGCTAATTGAAAAAAAAAAATTGTTTAAACCCTAAAATTTTCTAGCCTCTAAAATTTTTATATATACATACATACTTTTTTGATATATACATACATATATAAATTTTGTGATATTTAGTCTCGTAGCCTTTATAATTAAATTAAAACATTCGAACATCACACAAGCCTATAAGAAAAAACAACCTAAGATTTTTTTTCGATTAAAACGACACTGAATTTTATATTTCGTTAATTTCTTGCTACATTACTGAATGTGCCAATTGTGTTCGAAGTTAAAAACTACTTTTTGGGTTCTTTATACACAGTGATAAATCAGAAATGAATTTTTCTTTACCTGGAGGTTAAATCTGTAAAGTATGTGTATCCACATACTGTTGAAATACCATGTATGTACTTCAATTGACCTCGGTTTATAAAAGTTTTCCTAATAATACGCATGTCCATTGGAATAAATAACTTTTTCACAGAGTGAATTACAGTTTACTTTCTAACTAATCTCTTAATTTGTTTATTTTTAAAAAACTCATTTTTACATGCGTAAGAGAACTAAAATATGTTCCTAACGAAATGTGATAAATATAAGTGTTCTGTTGCATATTTTTCTTTTAATTATTTTCATTAATCGATACAATTTTAAATAAATAACATTATTCTTTTAGTAATCTAAAAAGTAAAAAGGCCAGTATTTAGAGGGGGACTTTAGTCTGTGATGCTGCGAGTTACCTATTATGAATTATTAACTATGGCCAAAATCTATATTTAGAACTATGTTGACACCCATAAATAATCACATTTATTTAATATATATAATTAAAAATTGGCTGTTAATATTACTAATCCTCTATAATATTAAAAAACATCGCTCAGTGTGGATTGTTGAATTACAATTGAAGTTCTATTTAATCTAAAAATAAAGTTAATATTATATTTACTAATTGTATATAACAATATTGTAATAAGTTAAAATAAATGTTGAGTATGTTAAGAAAGCCTCCTATCCCTTAGAAAATGTGAGATTATAGAATAATAAAGAATAAATAAAAAATAACAGAAGGTACACCTACTTGAGATAATCAAATGATAGACGTATGTGCAGTAAACAAACAAAACATGCCAGTAATTCTTAAATTAAAAATATTGTTCTAAAATTATTAAGTGTTCGAGTAGAACAGGCCAATGAAATTAAAATTTTTATTGTTTTGCTATCATGTATTTTAAATTTAAACATCATTAATTGGGATTAAGATTTATAAACACTCATAGTTATGCGAAATTGGGTTTTATTTGTCATGTAACTGGCTTCTTGATAAAAAAATATTTTTTTCGTCTAAACAGTTTCTTTTTCCGTAAAGCTAAATTAACAGATCGAATACGTACTAATATTATACCAGAAAAAATAGTTCTGTAGTAAGATAACTCTTTTACACAAAGTTGTTGCTACAATAAAATTTTTCATGTTGTTTCATCCAGTATTTAAACGAAGTCATATAACTATTTCTGAGTTAAAAATAGTATAATTAAGAATATAGTGAAACTATTCAGAAAAAATTCAAATTTTAAAAGTTAAAGTACAAATTAGTTATTAAAAGCTTGAGGCATAAAAAAGTATTCTTGACAACCCGTATTCATAAACGTACTAGCAATATAAGGTGTGATATAAAACAGATATTGATGTCTTAAAATCATATGAAAAACATTAGAAGTTTGAATTATTTCGTAAAATAACAATTTTTTTATTTATTTATTTATTTCAGTAAGTTCTGTACAATTAAATAGACTTGAGAGATAAATTCGATGTTTAATTTTTTCTCCTTGAAAGCAGTAATTTATAAAATATGTATTTTTTTAATACACAACAAAAACAAAACAAACAGAAAATATGAACATAATGAATTCTGATTGTGGGTTTTGCATTTTTTCTTTTTTATTCCTTTGTCCCTTTGAGCTTTATTCAACATTGTTGTTATCGAAAGTCCGACAATGATAGAGTTTTTGTTTTCTAGCTTGTACTTAAATTTTGCTATCTTTGTTGATGGAGTCTCTAGATTATCTTTAAATTCTTTAGCTATTTCCAAATGGATATATGATTTATTCAAAATATTACTCCATTACTGGTTTTTAAAAAATAAATGAATCTTGATTAAATTATTCAACATCGTCATTTAAAATTTCTGAATTAGTTTCTTTTCTTTTAATTAATATTTATGCATTAAATTTTTAAGCATAAACAATATTTTGTTTAATTTAAGAAAAGACTACAACAAATTCCTACAATACTATTTACGAATTTTTTCAACTTGTGTTTCGAAAATGACAGACCATTTAGAATTTGAATAATTTGTTTGACATAAATCGTAATATTCTTGCATCCAATATTGCATATGTAGATATTCAATGCGAACTATTATCTTGATCTTTATCGGAATTGGTAAATAAGAAATCGAATGGGGAACTAAAATTTAATGATATGGGAGCTCTTTGTCAAAGACAGGGTCTGGTCTATTAGGTAAAAAATGTCGTTGCAAACAATTCTTGTTTTGACAAACTTGGTCAGAGCTGCCAATAGCTTATATTATATCATACAGAGTTAAATTGGAGTTTTAAAATTGTGTTTACTTTAAGAGTGTCATTTGACAGTTTTTATTTTCAGGAAAAATTTTTCGAAATGTGTGAATTGTGTTTCAGAAAATTTTCAGTAATAAGAATCTTTACGTGCCGTCATTTTTCCTTTTGTTTTTGCTTCTTTGCACACTCTTATTATTTGTTGTTGTTGTATTTGATTATTTTTTATTATTATTTCTTATTAAATGTAAACTAAAGAAAAACTCAGAAGTGTAAATTGAATGCTATCTATAGCTTTGGAGAGCTTTTTCTTTCTAAATATCTTTTTATTGTAAAAATAAACAAAACAAAAATGTTCTAATCAAGAAACATGATCTCTAAGGTGGTCCTTATTTTCTACCTTTGTTATTGTATAACTGTCCCTAAAAATTTTCATTATGCTTTAACAATATAGTGTGAGAAATATTATCATTATTAGACGTTGTTAAAACGTGACGCATTGCCCTCGATATATTTGATTAAAACTTTTAATATAATTCTGATTTATTAAAATTATATTTTTGCAGATTTATATATAAAAAAATATATGTACGTAAATTAATATTAATAAATAAAGGTAGCGAAATTTTTGTTTTTTTGGAGCTAGATACCACATACAAAGGTATGATCGCTTAAATTGTTTCGCAACATACAGAATATCTTGCCGTTAGTACTTTTAGAATTACGCAAGTTTTAAAACAATTTTCAGTTATACCCTACCCTCACAATTAATATACAGATGTTTCTTATACTATTTAATTTCAATTGTGTTAATTTATATTCATTTAAAATAAATAATTATAATTTAAGGGAACAAACAGTTTACAACATCATCAGATTCACTGATGAAATGCTTGAAAAACTATACTGAACTTAAGAAGTTCTTAATAATCATCACGTAAGCTTCATACTCTTGATCTTCAATTACAGTCATAAAGTTAATTTCGTCAATTTTATTTTATTTTAAGTTTGGTGAGAAAATGTAATATCAGAACATATTAGCTTATACTTTTCCAATTCTTTTAATATATCATAAACTACTTTCACTTGTTGATATCCTGTTCAAGAGGCTGGGATTCTAAGAATTCATTTTTTTACCATTGTATGATATTATAACTGGAATTCGATTAATAATCTCTTTTCCTATTAACGATGGCAAATCTTATCATCCCAGAGAATTGTAATACTACCGTAAGTTCTGAGCGGCATTTGCAGTTTTCCGTTTTTGAATTTGTGATTTGTGCTCATTCGTTATAAAATATTCATAAAGGATTTTAAGCTATTACTAGGATATATGCATGGAACCATTTCACTTTCTGTTGCAATATAGAAAATCTAATTCCACGTACGTTTTTATAATGGAATGGTTAGGAACAAATTATAGAAATTGTCCTAAAAAGTTACATCTAAGTCTTAGAATTTATATTTTTGATTAATTTAGTAACAGGGACTAATTTGAGAAGCGATGCGTCACGACTTCCTGTTATCCAATACTTGCCCATAACTTTCTGCATAACGTATTTTTTTTTTTTACCAAAACTAGATGTTTTAGGGGAGAAATTACAACGACGAACTTCAAAAAGACTTTTTTCCAGACATGTAAAGACCACTCTAATAATTACGGAAAGAAAATGTCTATACAAAAGTGTGTGTGTGTGCGTACTACAGACCAACAGGGTTACAAAACATAAGAAGCTTAAAAACAAAAGTGTCCTATGACTCTAGGATCACTATTATGAAATAATATACACATGATACTATATTTTTGGAGAGGAATGTTGCTTAATGAGCATTACTTTCCCCCAAAAGATGGTCTCCTCTCTCGAAGGATTGAAAATTTTTTTTTTTGTTTCGATGATGGAAGTTATTATATGAATATGGGTTTGATCAAAAGTAAAGATCATACAAGAAAGAAATTGTCAAATATATAAAGAAAAAAATTTATAATAAATAAGAATACTTTAACATATTTTGAATTGAAATTTTAAGTGATATTATTTAAATTTTTTTGTAAAAGAAAAAGCTATTGATTGTCTTTAATTTTTTCTCAGAACGTAGCAAAAATAATTAACATTAAAATGAATTGTTAATAACCGGTATACGAGTAATGATATTTATTTAATTAAAAGAAATTATGTAATTATAAGAACAAATCAAAATAATGAATATTGCATGAAGGATATTAAAAAATTTAATTAAAACCTACTAGATAGAACATTTCAAATTAAATTAATTGATTGCAATACAATATGAATAAAATGTAAATTAATGTACATCACTTAGATTTATAAGTTTATTTGTAGTTAATTTGAATTAACAAGAGAAAAACTTGTAGTATAATAACTAATTAAATCTTATTAATTAAAACATAAATATATTATTATCTTTGAATATGAAACGTAAGTTAAATATGTTTTCTTTGTGTTAAATTGCATGTTTTGTAACTATTGAAGACAAACTAATTTGTTTAAGTCTTTATAGGTAAATTAATGAAAGTTAACTCCTGTGTTTTCTAAAAGACTTCTAATATTTAATTTAATTTAAAATATACATTACTAAGCACTTATTATTTTCGAGTATTTGGCAAAAAAAAAACTACTTACTGAAAATGTATTTTTAAATCAATCGACATATCTCTTCTAAGTCCACAGATTATAACCATTTTCCTTTAGTAGATGGATTATTAAAAAATACTGCAGTCTACATAAACCATTGTTACAATTAAGAATCATTGAAGGCAAGAACGAATGTAGAAATAGAAATTATTAGGAAAAAACAATAAAATTGCGGAAAAAGTCTACATACAACCGTGTATGTACTGTATCTGTGGTTCCGAGCAATAACAGTCTAAGTCGAAAATGATACTTTCGACTTGGGTCAACATGCTTTTTGTTAATAACGTTATGACGTTATTTGTTTTTTGTTAATGACTATTTCACGTAAATATAATATTTTGATAATTGAATATGATATTATACATAACTCATATTGACCACAGAGACCACAGATATACACATTTGTCAAACATATTGGATGTGGAGAAAATTTTAAAAATTAATGTCAATGAATTAAAAGTAATATTATGTCTACATAAATACGAAGAGAAATTCAACAAATTTTTTGTAATCGAAAGAATTTGTTGATTTGTGAAATCATCGTTCTGGCTTTATTTAAGTAAATTATAACGAATGTTGATGTTTACCTGAGGCTACTACTGCAAACCACAATTTTGGTATTACTTTCGCTGGGATACAGTTCAGTATCAAATATTAACGAGTAATTTAGAAATATAATTAGGCACTTACATACATAATTGGCCATTACAACCCTTCAGTCTGGATTACGGCCTAGCTTCTTACACTAGGCACTTTGTATTCTTAATAACCTCACCCATCACATGGGAAATTGAATCGTTCTTATTCTTTAACTCGTCGGTAAATAGAAACTAACCATTTTCTGTTGTACATTTTAATGTTAATTTAGCATCGCAAGACTAAGTTGATCAGGGTGGATGGTTAGCAAAAACAACTCTTGTTACTGTATTATAGGTAATACGAAATTTTTCACTACTTTAAACGATTCATAAATAGTTAAAGTGCCTATATATATGTTACTGTTGCAAATTTTGTTCATTATCGTCATTATAAATGTAAAAAGAAAAAAAATTGAAAAAAATACTTAATTGGATCCGGGTCTACAAATAATAATATTTGTCATAGGTATAGTACGAATTGCTTAATTGGGTTTCAGCATGGTATTAATATTTGATTTAATTAGGTAATGCATTGAGAAAAGCCGTAGGACGATTTTTCGGAGATATTTGTATGCATAATGTTCCTTCATAGAAAATTTTTTAGTAAAGTTCAGATCAGAATATGCAGAATATGTCTCATCGGTAGATATTTTTGCATCGAATTTGAGACTCCTGAATTAATTTATTAAATTCTGAGATTCTAGAGATTGTCAATATATACCGTGGTGTACACATACATATGTATTATATAATAAACTTGATTAAATGCTATCGAAAAAAGAAAATACGATATATTTCCGTACAGATTTGTAGCAACAGTATCCTCTAACAATTTGCTGATGAATGGTAGAAAGGAAATCGAGTAGTACCTTTAATATATAAGAATTTTTTGTAGAATTATTGAAGTTATTTTCCAAATTAATGGACGGTTGTCGGACTAAAAAATATTGTTAAAAAGTTAAAATAAACTTAGTATTAGTGTTTCAAACGTTCTAAATTATTTTTTATTAATTTATTTTTATGGATTATTGCCTATTTTATGAAAATATAAGTTCCATTGTTTGATTGTTTAATTAGTTATTTAATTATTTATTTATTTGTTAATTAGAACACAATTACAAATTATATTGTAATTCTTACGAGCTGAGCAACGTAGACCTTATGCTCGGTGGAGTGTAACAGACCAGAGGTTCTAGTGAGAATCAAGTTAATAATCTAACAGCCTACCGATTAGACTACCAGAGCTGCCAATTTATTGCTATTTTTCTGTATTGTTTTAGTTTCTTACTTAAATTACTTTAATTACCTTTGCATTACTTTAATTTAATTTAGAGTTTACATATTAAAAACAATAACGTCATGATTTTTGCTTTATCTTATCGTTGACAATATTTAATACAATCTTTCAATGTTGCTATCAATAATGATAGTCCATTATACAGATTCTGTTGTTTTTGGATCCTATAGACATTCTGAATATTTTCTGTTTGTGTATGGGAAAAATGGAAATTAAAATTATTTTCAGTTATATGAGTAAATTACAAACGAGTATTTAAGAATGAAATTAGATTGAAAAATATTTCGAATAAGCAATAATCAATTGCAATAATCTTGAACTGAGCAAAAATTTATCCAATTTTTTTACTGATAAACTTCTTAGGTTACCTGTTTGTTGTTCTTTTAGTGTAAATAAGCACATTTTAGTTATTTATTTGTTGACAGTATTCAGACTGAAATGTAAATGATTAAAGAAGTAAGGAAAAAATGTATAAGGAGAGTGCCTAAGCCTAAGAAAACCTAATGAAAGGATAAGAGTGATTTAAAGTTCATAATGGTATTGAAAGAAAACTTAACAAAATATACGGAAAAAATTAACCCTCATATGTAAGTCTTGCTTTCAACAGAGTAACGATTTGAAATAGTGATAGACGGCAGAGCAATTAATTCAGGCAGCATAATCAACCGATTTGGATCCAGTACATATGGTACAAACGTGGAAATGAAGTTGTAATTAATGAGAAACGAAATAAATATATTTTATGATCACAACAAAACATATAAATTCATCGAAAATTAACTCTATTTGCACTTACATTCTACGTTTACAGTTAGCTTCCTGGTTTTGCAAATAGATTCTTACGTTGTTGTTGAGATTCTCAGTCTGCCAAATGGAAAACTTCTTTGTAGTACCATAAATGTTGTTATTCGTATGCCCTATTGATGTAATGTTCAACTTTTGTGCTCCTTGACTGTACAGAACTATGCGTAGTATCATCGTAAGATTAAAATTTTTTTAAATTACCTTATTAGTCACTATCTTTATTGTCCTTTTCATCTTAGCGTACATGTGTATATATTAAAGTGAAACTAAAATGTAAGAAAAAAAGAAAGATTACAAGTTACATTTTCAGCTATCTAGCATTAGCTGTGTTGTATTTGTCTTATGTGTCCGCTCAAAAGATGTCAGAGTGGAAACGAAACTTCAAGAGAGTCAATGCGACAATGCAGGTTGTGATATAGTTTATAGCATGAACTTTTCTTTGTTTACTTTTTATAATATTTAATAACTTTTCATGAGTTTACTATGACATGTTTAGTATATTATTGTTTATATTAATTTGTGAACGTTGCAATTTTGTGTTTGTGAAAGTTAATTTTAATTTATAAAATTTGTTTAATTTACTCCACATACATTAACATTTTTTAGTTATAAACTTTTCTAAATATTATAGTACTCCCGTTATTAATGCTTCAAAATTATAAAAAATAAAAAAAAAGCTTCTTCTTTTTTATAAGCTTCAACCGAATTTCAGATGCAACTGAAGAATTTATTTACCAAAAAAATTGAAAATTTTATAATTTTGGTTGTGAATTGTCCTCTGCAAAAGTATTTTTTGTAACTGGCAGTGCAACTGAGGTTCAGTTGTCATCCATAATCGAGTCATTTTTCCCATTCCATTATAAATTACTAAACATATTAATACTAAAACACTCGATTCTTTTAGTATTGAAACCAATCTCATTTGCAGTGGTTAATTACATAGTGTGTGGGATATTCTATAAATTGTAATATTTATTATTTGTTTATCATCAACCGTCTTGAGAATTCGGAATTTTAAAGCTTTAGTTTACTTGATGAAGCGTAAAATAAATAAAGATTAATTAATCTTCAAAGTTACTTATCATACTTAAACCAGATATCCGAAACACTGGAAAATACGCCATTTACATAGTTGCTCATTACAAGCCTTTAGCCAGGATAACGACCTGGCTTCTCACACCACTTGTGTTGTGTGCGTTAATATTATACATGAGTAGCGGGACCTACAGACGACAGACCGGCTGCCAATTATGCATTCCAAAATTCCAAAATTCTAAACAGCCAACCGATTGTAGACAATCGCACATCGCTTAGGTATTTGTTTATGTAATTGAGAAACTACATATAAAGAGACTGCCCGCACTCCACTTATCTTGCAAATTTGCGAAGTACATTAGCAGCTGATTGTCCAAGCTGTTTGTAACAATTAAAAATTAAAAAAACAATAATTTTCACTATTGTATATGCATTACACTCCTTTTGTTTATTTAATTTACGAATAACAAATTTACAAAGTTCAATTTAAAATAATCGTTGTGTTCATCTTTAATGTTTCATACTCTTTTTTGTATGTTAATAAAATATGAAAGAATTATATAGACATAGAACAGTAAATTAAAAAAATAAGTAAACGACTAACGATGTTTGTTTTATAATTTAACCCTATAAGGGGAAAAACTAAAATATTATGCAACGAAATAAACAGAGACAATGACAATTTTAACTATTAAGTGTAGTATGTAGAGTTTACATACACATAATTCATATAGCAATAAAGAAACATGTATATTATAGTGATACATTTAATTTCTTATTTTTTTTATAACTATTGAAATATGCATAAAAGTGTAAAAGAATACGAAAAAGATTTTTTGGAGAATTATATGTTCCTCTTTCTACCTACCATCGTTAAATGTTTAAAATTATTTTATTTTATTATTTTTTTTTATTATTATTTTTCATCAATTAATTTTGTTGTTGATGTTTTTCATTGTCCTAGACCTAATGATTTATATTAAATATGCTATTTTCTATTCAATATTTCTCTGTAATAGAATAAATACACTATATTACCAATTTATTTTTTATTTCATTGAAATATACCCTATTTCTCCTGCCTGTCCATACCAAACCACATCATCAATTCCAACACACAACTACTACTCTTCAAATATTACATACTAATCTAGCCCCTAAAATATAGGACTCGAGCGATAATGAAGAAACGGATATGCAGGTCAGCACTCACAATATCAGCGACCAGCAATAAATGGAGGAATCTAAGACGAAAAATTCAAAATGCTAGTATAAACCGTGTTATATCATTAAATTCTAAACTAACTGAGCCACATTCAGAGCATAATCTTAGCGAAGAGGGAGAGTCAGAAGAAGAAACATAAGTCTACTCTACTAACTGTGTCGTACTTTGAAGCAATTGAAAAGGTATGTAACAGCTACATCTTATTTGAGTTTAAAGTGGTTGTGTTATCTTGTAAAAGATGCACTTTGCAAAAATAGAATAAAATACTACCACATTCAGACTTCAATATGGGACACTTATTTTGCTTAACTGAATTCAAATTAAGAAACATCGTGGTCACGCGATACACTCGTGTTTCGTTATAAAAGTCCCTTTGAAAGTTAAATAGTTGGCATCAGTTTTGTTTATCGAACGGTTTGATATTTTTAGAATGATTAAAAAATCATTTGTTCACCAAAAATATGTTCATGTAAGTGCTTACGATTTACTTACCCGCTATTCATTCATTCAACAATCAATAACCCAAAATATGCAATCTTCTTAAACACTTTTTCCATTTCAACATATTGTTTTAATTTTCTTTTCAATTCTATTAAATATTTATCTTTTAAGAGGTTTAATATATTTAGTATGTATGTATATAGTAAATAAATTTCACTATACATACTGTACAATAAATCAGAAACTATAAATTATAAAAATTATAAAATGAAAATATCTAATCTGGTCCTGACCAATTTTATTTTTTTATTTTTTACAGTGCTTAGTTTAAATAATTGTGTTCGTGTTTTTAAGACTGAAAACTCGTAAATGTTAAGGACATCCTAAGCTGCAAGAAAACTTTGCTTTTTCGCCATGTACAAATAGTTGTAAGATGAAAATAATTTCCCTCCAAAAAACACAATGGTCTGCAAAATACAACAATATTCCTAGTTGCGATTTTTTATTTGTAGATAAAACAATCCTGTAAATTATTTTCATTTTTTTTTTCAAAATTGTAAGTTATATTATTAGTAGGATTAGTAATGCCAAAATTGAATTGTATGTAATATATGTAAATTAAATTAAATTTTTTAAATAAAATTTTTAAAATTTATGAATTTTTGACGATATTAATTTTTAATTAAATAATAAGATGGATAACCACACAAAAAATTATACATACATAATTGGCCATTACAACCCTTCAGTCAGGATTACGGCTTAGCTTCTCACACCACTTATGTTGTGTGTGTTAATTTTATACATGAGTGGCGGGACCTACAGTTTAAAGTCGACTCCGAACGACAGATTTTTGAGAAACTTTTCATGTCAATTTTATTTACTCTCAGAGTTTTTGCCAGAAATCTGCTGAGAAGAAGCCGCCGAAGAAGAAATATTTTTTTTTCATATTTCTTTTTTGATGTCTGACCGGGGATTCGAACCCTGGCCTTTCGTCAAATAAGCCAACACACTACCTACTAGACTACGGCGACTTCAAATTATAGCATAATGATATATAATTTGAACTTTATTTAGACAAAACCGTCAGTGATAAGTAATGTCGATATAGTGGCTTGTGTTTAAATGTAAAATGTGGACGATAATCAGATACTTAGATAGGTGAGTTAAACCGTTAATTTATCGTAAATATTAAGTTTTTGTGTTTAAGGATGAAAATAAGAAAAATACCAAAATAATTCTGCAACAAATTTTAAATGGAATAGAAAGAAAAGTAGATTATAGAAAATATGAATTATATGTGCAAGTCCCAGAAAGAGTCCGCCTTTTCTATTTGTTGTCACAGTCTTTGCTGTGGAACACGTTAATCGTCATGAAATTTTTGGCAGTCACGGCTTTTAATAGTTTTACTCACTAAAAGCAGAAGAAATTTTATAATTGAATATTGTAAGGCGTATTTGAAAAATTGTACCTCAGATTTCAGCAAAGTAGGCCAATTTTAATACTTATTCAGTAATTGGAGAGAAAATGTAGTCATTTTACTTGTAGTGCGTTGTCTTAATTTGTTTAAATAAAGAAAAAAGAACAAACAATTTATTCTACATATAATTACGACCCTTTTGCACCTATTCTTAACAAAGAAAAATTTTCATAGTAAAAAAATCCACAAACACTGTTGAATCGTATTCAACGTATGTTGCTTAACGTAGACCTTTTATGACGAGTTCTTTTGACTATTATGGATTACGAATGATTACTTTTTTGCTCTTATACAATTCATTTCATATTCATTCTCAAAACATTCTACCCTTTTTTAACTAACATTCCCGTTTAAACCACTATAATTAGAATTCAGTTCTTTAGTGACCAGAAGCCAAGAGGTTAATAAAGATTTTAAGTTAAAATAAACCTTAATTCTTTTCATTTCATTTAAGCATTTATGTATTCAAGAAGAATATACATATCCATATATGTATATAAATTTACAACTCACCTGTATAGATCCTAGGAGTTTAGTTCACACCTAGAGTCTACAAACACCTTAACGGGCTGAATATAGAAACTCTCGACTAATTACAAAGATACTTATTTAATCTGTATTCCACCAGATGAAGTTTAATAAAAAAATCTTTTGACATACGTCAGCAAATCGCCACAGGAAAATGTTGAAATTGGCTAAGTCAAGCCTTTTTTATATAACTTTAACCCCCGCAGCTGTGTTCAACATGAAGACTACGTACTTTATCCTTCTGTTGTTGTTATTCTAAAATTATTCAGATTAATCCTCTAAAACAAATAACTAAATTCACGGTTAATATTGTAACCAGAGACCAGTAATGGATTGTTTTTTTCGCTACTCATAAGTACTTATGAATTTTTGAGTATGAGTGAGTCAACATATTGAAATTTAACCACTCTGATTCATTCGTAGTCACTACATATAAATAATAAGTATGTGACATCAAACGTTGACACCAAACTCATTACTATTCGAAATATACTTGATTCATACATACTCCTACTCATTCAAGTTCTTAAATTTAAAAAAAATACTTATAATACTCATAATATATAATTCGAGCGTTTCGAATCATTCATCAAAATTTACAGTCTTAGTTATTGTTACACTTACAACAAAAGAAAAAAGACACATAAGCAAAACGCACAGAGCAACAAGCAGAGCAAAGGCACAAACTTCTAGTTTAGTATTCGTATGCGATTCATACTCATTTTGCGATTCGTGTATATTTGAGTAAAGGAGAATCGTGCGTAATGTTAAGTACGAGTATATGAGTACTTTAAACTTTGAATATGAGTAGTATGAGTATGATATTAAAATAAGTATGAAGGCGTATAAGTATCAGAAAATATGAACATGATTCGAATCTACTCATCTTTTTGAGTATACATTGCTGATCTCTGATTGTAACGAAACAAAATGTTGAGGTATAAAATCAATTTGTGAATTATTAACCACTTTAAATTATTACAATATTAAAATGTAAACAAATATTAAATAAGATGTGAATGTAAAAAAGTTACTACACTACACACAGTTAGTACTACATGTTTCGCTTAATTTTATTTACACTTTCAAAAATTACGAATTACAATTCAACCAGAGATAAAAATGACTAAAGAAATAAAATTTAATAATACGTTTTGTTACGATGTATCCATTGTTTGTAAATGTGCTTTTGTAAGTATGCATTTCGTTAAATGGCAATCACATGGTATCGGATGTTCTATCTCATTAGGGTCTAAAATTTCAAGTTCGAGATCATATTTACGATTATCATTAATTTTACGTTTCATAGATATTTTGAACGACACAGGAGTATTTTCTTCCACTTCTTCACATGTATTTTCAGGTAAAACTACTATGCACTGCTTCCAATGGGTAACAGGCGCTTTTGGTCCTGTTGACAATACAACTGATTCCTCATAAGATATTCCGGGAAAACGACAGTCAAACCATATACAATACCCTTGATGTTTTCCAGCTTTATTCACAGATAAAACGTCTTGGAATTCAAGATGGTCAAGCTCCTCAGCAGATACGTCTAATAAATTCATCCAATGCATAGCTACACCATTATGAAGTAAATCTTTTTCAGAAATCTGTGATATTTCAGGTTTAGACGATTTTTGTTCTCTTAATTTAGATGCAAAAGCTGTTAAACGCACTCCATCAACGTCTTCCCAATACTCAAATAGAGAAGGAACCGAACAGGGTGCCACATAAATTGTGGCTTCACTAGGAAACATCAAACCATCTGATTTTAAAAACTTATCTCTAGCATATATAACAGAATCAAGCATTCCTTCATGCAGCAAATAAAATCCCATCCATTCGGAAACTATAATGTCAACCTTCTCTGCTGAAGAGGGTAAAATAAAGTCTTCGACCTTTGATTGAATAACCTACAAAGAGATCATTGAAAACAATTCAAAATATTAAAAAAAATGTTTTATTTCATTTACATTAAAAATTTCTGAAACATGGATCTTGAATAACGAAGAAAAAAATAAGCTTAAATTAAGAATCTAAGGTTATAAGGTTATCGTTTTTATTATCAAGTTTTCCTTTGGCAACTGTACATGCAGTGTCGCGATAAATTATAAGGATACCAATATCACTTTAAAGAGAAAGTAAGCAAATAAGTAAGTATTTCATTGTAAAATAGAAATTTAACCTGTGAAAAAGAACACCCTATATTGGTTTCAAAATAGTTGTATAAAAAAAAATAATTCGCACTAATTTAAGCCTCCCTCGTTTTATAAACAAATTAAGCTCAAGAAAATTTTTTGATCATTTTGTGATTTTGGACTATCAATTATTTTGAAGTCGCCGTAGTCTAGTAGGTAGTGTGTTGGCTTATTAGACGAAAGGCCAGGGTTCGAATCCCCGGTCAGACATCAAAGATGAAATATGAAAAAAATATTTCTTCGGCGACTCCCTCAGCAGATTTCTGGCAAAACTCTGAGAATAAATAAAATTGCCATGAAAAGTTTTCAAAAAAATCTGTCGTTCGGAGTCGACTTTAAACTGTAGGTCCCGCCACTCATGTATAAAATTAGCACACACAACATCTATCAATTATTTTGAAGTCGCCGTAGTCTAGTAGGTAGTGTGTTGGCTTATTAGACGAAAGGCCAGGGTTCGAATCCCCGGTCAGACATCAAAGATGAAATATGAAAAAAATATTTCTTCGGCGACTCCTCAGCAGATTTCTGGCAAAACTCTGAGAATAAATAAAATTGCCATGAAAAGTTTTCAAAAAAATCTGTCGTTCGGAGTCGACTTTAAACTGTAGGTCCCGCCACTCATGTATAAAATTAGCACACACAACATAAGTGGTGTGAGAAGCTAGGCCGTAATCCTGACTGAAGGGTTGTAATGGCCAATTATGTATGTATCATTAGTTTTAATATAATCATCGTTTCATTTTATGTGATTTAGTCTATGCGATTTCTTTGGAACGCATGTATCAAATAAACGAGACCTAAGTTTATTTCGAAAAGCTTTATGATCTTGAATTAAATAGCTTTGTGATCTGCTGAATTAAAATTGGCATTAAGAAGATAAGAGTCAGGTATATCAAACTGGCTATATTCAAGGTTTCAAATAACTCCAATTACTTTAATCCATTATGGAAGAAGGGATTGTAAGCCAAATTATAAACTAAGTGTGATGTTTAATACAAAGCAATCATAATGTTCAAAGGACAAGGTCTATAGAATTCAAAAGCATAAAAGCCCGAGTTTCAAATTAAAGCAGACCGTTTGGAAAGAGTGTGTGACAATAATCTGCCTATTTTAGACGAATATGCTAAACAGGGTGGCAGTGTCGCGAAAACAGACTAAACACTGTATGTTTATATTAGAAATATGATAAACGACAAAAACAAACAATTTTGGAAATTAATGTAAACAAGGCTCATATTAAAATAAAACTACAAGCTGAATAGGTTACCAACAGTAGATGAGGAAAATATCATTATTAGTTGAATTTAATTGATCAATGAGATTTACTGTTACTGACATTCAGTTACGTCCTATACTGAAAGCACAATTACATTAGTTCTTGGACTCAAGTGAAGAATCTTTCTGTTTGGCATTCTGAAATTAATTTATTTTTAAAATAAAATAATTAAATTATTTTAAAATTTTTTATTGTACCAATTTGCAAAACAAGAAATATTCTAACGATAATTACAAAGAAATTTAAGAAATAAAATACAAAAGAGAATCCCATAACTTAAATATTTACGATGATATTGATTCATTTCTGTTTTTGTCCTTGATTTCAGTTGATCAAAAAATAGGAGTGACTGTTTTTTTACAATAAAAAATATAACAGCATATAATTAAAGAATAAAAGTGAAAGATGAGTATAGAAAAATGAAATTAAAAAATTTTCTACAGTGATTCACATAAATTTTTGTAATAGAGGGACGAGGAAAGCACTGCTCTGAAGAAAAGAGAGAACTTATTAAACATCTTCGAAAACAAGGCAAAATTTATAAAGAAATTAAGGAAACCTTAAGTTGCTCCGATCAAATGATCGCAAATGCATTAAAATATAAAGAAAAAACTTGAAACGCATGGACGCAACGTAAAACATCAACTGTCGATGACCGCCGAATTGCGCGATACTGCAAAATAAATGCTTCGGAGTCTTACAAAAAAAATTCAAAAGGATCTGAATCTTGCTGTTAGTGTTCCTACTATTCGTAGACGACTGATGTAAAACAATTTATTCGCAAGAAGTTCACGAAAGGTGCCATTGCAGGCAAGACAGCAGCACACTTAAAGTTTGCCCAAGAACGATTCAATTGGCCGAAAGAAAAATGGCGAAACATACTGCGGACAGACGAAAGCAATATTATTTTATTTGGTGGCACTGGGTTAGACAATGTTATACGTCCGCCCAACACCGAATATAAAGCTCAGTATACATAAAAGACAGTTTTCTTAGTTTTAAACTTTGCTTTTAAATGAAAGGCACTCTTATTATTTTGAAAACAACTGTATATCCTGAGACCACTATTTTTATATTTTCTTCACAGAAATAAATTCAATTAAGAAAGAAAATAAAAAAGTAAACAAATGATAACGAGACTGATAATATTTGGCACCTTGCTTACGGTAGTAGTAAACAGCCTATATTTTACAATACAATACCTTCACTATGGATGTTAAGTTGTTCTCCTCTATAACTTTTAAGGCAATCTTCGCCAAATTTGAAGCTTCTACAGCATATACTAATTTGGCTCCAGCTTTGGCACAAAACGATGATAGTATCCCAGTACCTGCTCCAACGTCCATCACTACTTTATTTTTAAAAAGAGACGCGTTTGTCATAATAGCATTCTTATAAGCTTCTTGCCTTGGGCGGTCCCTAAGCATTATTTCGTGCACCTAGGAATGTATATATGTACATATATTTTTAATTACAACATAAGGTACGAGCACTTAAAAAGAGACACAAATTACCTCCAAATTTTCATAATCCCTAAAATAATCTTCACTTCCCTGCATAACAGTATAAATTATTATTCTATTTATCAATTTCAAATCCAAAATATAAATAACACACGTGCGCCACCCTTCTCAAATGTTTCTAACACGAAGGGGTTTATGGAATTGAATGTTGCCAATTAGTTGAAATGTTTATAACAAAGCGACTTCATATTAACATCTCAGCTGATTCTGTTTTCTTTTTTATAGTCAAAATTTTTTGTTTACCGTTATATTTTCCTATTCTT
>QOCX01000353.1:28318-40747 GCA_005959815.1 Sarcophaga bullata | reverse complement strand
CGTTTATTTTGTATCAAGACATATTTATACACATATGTATACTAATTTTATTTAAAAACTTATTACTCCCGGAAAAAAAATTTTTTTTTTATACAAAAAAAAAACTGTTTTCTGCAAAAGTAACAAAATTTTTAAATGAAAACTCGGAGTTCGATGCCCTCTGTTGTTGTTTCTTTGCTACATTTGCCCGGAACTTTATTAATATTTATTATTATATTTTATTCAAAAATTTAAATATTTCGTGTTATTATTGTTGAATTTACTTAAAAAAAGTTGGAATTGAATTTTGTTAAAATAAAAACTTTTGTTAGAAAACAGTTTTAATGAAAACTTTTTCGCATCTCAAAAAAAGAAAAAAGGGAAAATTTGGCAAATGGCAACGCTGTTGATAACATGACCTGCATATATCTTGATTTTGTAGATGCAATTATGTATTTTATATAAAATACTTTCCCATATAAATTTTTTAGGTAAATGCAAAAATTTTTCGTGTCTATCTATTGTCAAATGTAATGACATCAAAATCGTATGAAATTTCAGGTTTTTGTGTTATTTTTGGTATATTATCGTGTAAATCCAATCTGTGCAAAAGTACATAACATTTTCGAAAATTTTCATAACCCGTACTTTTCAGGTCCAATTTGTGACTTTAAGACAGTCAACACACTTTCAAATTCAAGAACTGAAAGGATCAAGCGTTTATACTTATTTGACGCCGCAAGTGAAGCATGGCAGGTAGATAACAATACAAACAAAAAGTGAGTCAAAGTGTGGCATATAACAATATTTCGGAATTATGAATTGCTAAAACCAATCTTCATAAAAACAGAAATATAAGTTCATTAATGCGTTTCCGATCTCATTTTTAAAGTTGATGAAGTTAAAGTTGATAAAGTTTTATAAACAGTTGGCTAAAAAATCGAAAAATGTAAAGAAAATGAGCAACGACCTGCCTATTAAACTGTGTTGTACAACAATTCGCAACGTGTATGGGAATGCCGTGACATTAACAAATTCAGTGGGTGGAATTCAATCACCATAATCATTCTGTAAAGTTCGAAAGTGGCCACGCTTTTATCACCAGTTTTGTAATAAGTTCTGCTTATTTTTATGCCTTCTTCTGGTGTTAAATGATCGACATTTATAAATGGCAAATGTTTCACTTTTACTCTTAGTTAAAAGATATTTAATTAATTTAAGCTATAATGTGCTATTACATTAGTTTAGAATATTACTTTCCAAATGAAGTTAACTGTCTCACTGTGGCAACACTGCACATTAGATTACCAAGGTAAATTCATGTAACAGGTGGCCTTAAATTACCAGCTGTGGGTATCGACCTTGTCAAAAATTTTTGTTTTTGTGTATTTTCTTTCGATAATGAGTTACGTATTCATATGTACCGCATGTATCCTTAACTAGAAATTCTTCAGAATTACTATTTTAAAGCCAATTATATTAAAATTTTTGCAAGATGATTAACAATATTTAAGCCTTTAACTCTAAATACATATATCTTTTAAGCTACAGCCTAGATTTACTATATTTATATTATTTTATTTTATTTATCTAGACGAGAGTGAAGAATTACAAAAAAAATGAAAATAGATAGAATGGATTCGCCTTGATAGATTACACTTTTTATAAACGAATTTATGGGAAATTTCCTTCGACTTAAATTGATAACGAATTAAATACAAAAAAAGATTTTTACGCAGACGTTTTTATAATAGACAGCTTTTTTACGGGATATATTTGACAACTTTAACATCATTTGTTGTCAAATATTACAATTTTTGTGAACAATTTTTGGGTAATTTTCTTTGAGTTGTCAATTTTGACAACCCTACGTATTGGCAACACCGTATGTTGCAAACGTCAAAAAATTCCTTTTTCCAATCAACCTTTTTTCCGGTCGGTCCTAAGCGTGTAAGTTTAGTCTTTTTGTGAAGAAAAATATTATTTAGAAACATCAAGAATATGTGAACTTTTAAATAAATAAATAATGTGAGAAATTTCTTACTGATAAAATAGACTGAAGATTAAAAATAGTATTTTTTATATAAATTTGTATGCTCTTTGTGGTATTGAAGTAATAATATTTCTAACTTAGCTGTCAAAATCCCTAAATGAAAGAATATAATATTAAATAAATAGTGATACAATTATTATGCTTATAGTAATTAATATGTGAATTTTGTTTTTTTTTTGCTTTACAGTGTTTTAAAACATGAGGACTATTAACTCAAATCAGTGTGTTAAAATCCCCAAGAACATTAAGGCTTCGGTGCGCGCTCGCGTCGTCACCATCGCTGGCCCCAGAGGAGTTTTGAAACGTAGTTTCAAACATTTGGCTTTGGATATGTACATGGTAAACAAACGTACATTAAAGGTTGAGAAATGGTTTGGTGCCAAGAAAGAATTGGCTGCTGTTCGCACAGTCTGCAGTCACATTGAAAACATGATCAAAGGTATGTAAACAAACACTTTATTTCTGTCATGAATATTTAATGAAAAAAATGTTTTTTTATTTCAGGCGTAACTGTTGGCTTCCAATACAAAATGCGTGCTGTGTACGCTCATTTTCCCATTAATTGCGTTACCTCTGAAAACAACACAGTAATTGAGATCCGTAACTTCTTGGGTGAAAAGTACATACGTCGTGTCCAAATGGCACCCGGTGTAACAGTTGTAAACTCAACTGCACAAAAAGATGAATTGATTGTGGAAGGCAATGATATTGAAGCCGTTTCCGGATCTGCTGCTCTTATTCAGCAATCTACCACTGTTAAAAATAAGGATATCCGTAAGTTCTTGGATGGCTTATACGTATCCGAAAAGACCACAGTCGTGAAGGAGGAAGCTTAATTTGTTTTATAGTTTCTTTATTAGAAGAAATACAGTTTAAAATAATTACAATAAACCTCAAGCATTTATGCAATTTTCAATTCATATTCAATTCAATTGGTAAGTTCTTGAATAGCTTGTATATTTAGGAAAAGAGCACAGTTGTGATGGAAGATCCATTGTTTCTTAAGGAATAAAGATTAAAATAATTATATTTGTGCAGTTTACAAGTGTTTAGTTGTAAATGCTTAACGATATTTTGAATATTTTGCTGAAAGTGCTTTGTTTACTTTTTTTTACAATTTGTTTCATTTAGTTTGTTTATATCGCTTGTTATTTACTGTATAAATCTGTTGGCTTATTAAAGACAAAAGCGAATATTGCAAAACAGGATCGCCTTATTTCATGTGTACAGGCATTTTATAACACTGTCAGAGATAAAAAAGAAACTGTGATCAAAGTTTTTTGAAATAGTAATATGAAAAATATTATTGTTAATATTTAAAAACCGCAGAAAATTGCAAAGTTATTAAGTGCTATAAAATAATAGTGAATTTCAGTTATATTGCCGATAGAAATACTTTTTCAAATGTTGGTATTCAATTAACTTCTGTAATATTATCTTCGGCAATTGACAATGCAACTGGGATTCGGTTGCGATCTTTAATAGAGCCATTAGACTTACGACTTAAGGGTAAATTGTATATTATAATGAGGTGATAGTGCAAACTATTTACAGAATAAAAAAGGTAGACACCGTGATGTGCACCGATTATAATAGTATAAGCCCTCTTCCTATTGCATATAAGGTTCTATGGGCTCGACTGAAGGCACTCAAAAAAGCACTGATTAAACCTCGTCATCAGTGCTGACCCTGAAATAGTAACTCCACCGTTAAACAGACGTTCACATTTCTCACTATTCTGGGGAATATCCATGAAAATCAAGTCAACCTACCATCTTTTTATCGAGTGTAAGGCAGTCTTCAATTGCCCAATAAGGAATCTTGTTTTTGAAGAAATATTTGAGCTCGGTACTTCTGTGAAGCTGATAAGGCTGTACAGAATGCCGCTAAGCAATTCCTGTAGCTCCATTAAGGTAGGACCTCCGAACCTTATCTGGCGACCTCTTCGTTATGGAGGGCCTTAATGGTCTAAGCGTATATGGTTGTCGAAAGTATAGACGTGCGACTGAGTTAAGGCCAAATAAGTTAGAAAGTATACAAAGAATGAAAGAGTTATAATAAAAAATTTGAATCTTGGTATTGATAATTTTTCTTATAATATAATACTTTCTGCAAAGAGGTCTTTTTTATTTAAGGTATAAAATTTCATGGTGTTTCATTTGCACTAGCAATGATTTAAAATAAAGAAGGTTGTGTAGAATTTTTTACTTTTGTAATTTCAATGGTTTACTTACTGGGAGGATTCAAAAAAATGTTTTATTTGATCTGACTGTCTAGCTTCGAATATAAAAAAATTATACTTCATTTACATTGTTTCTAAGCACTTGGCGAGGTAAGACACAGTAGCTAATGTCCATCCGCCAGACATTTCCTACAGATCATGCTTGTTATTCGAATTTTCCTGGGTTCTATAAGCACCATGACGTTATAGTCCTAATTCTCATTTGACTGCCAATATAGGTTTTAAAATCTCTATTTTCTGAGCGTACATACCACCACTTGAAAGACCGGCTTAATTCTGGTTCTTCTATATAAAGTCAAATAACAAAGTCTACGTACAACAGATTTTTAGATTTTTTTCCGCAAATTTTTTTTACATTATATTTTTTCATATTCGTTTTAATTTGATAACAAGCAGCTGAAAAAAGTTTACATGCACCGGTGACTATATAGGTCCAATCCGGTCTTGTATTCGTGCATAGAGAGTTTCGTGGATCATGAAGTCACCTGAGTCCCCTGTGACTCTGATTGATTCATCCACCCACAGCCTGAGGGTGAAATGCCGTAAACCTGCATGTTCTTTCCCATCGCACTAGTTTTACCTAAAGGACATTTACAGTGGCTCAAACATATAATTGGACACTAGGTATGAAATTATTCAACAGTCGATTTTTCCACTTTAATAGAAATATTTCAAAAAAAATTTGTTGCGGAATTAAAACAGTTGTTAAACGATGTATAATATTTAGCATTTTTTATTTAAAAATATTTTTAAAACAAAAACTAAAAACAATAATATTTAATTTCATGTCAAACACATAATTGGACAGTCAAATAAAAGGCGCTATTTTAACACTTGGAACCAAAACCTTTTGATTTTTTCCTTTTTCCAAATGTGGTGGCATCAACTTCACGAGATGGGCATAAATTTCCGCGGTTCTGTTGTTCCATTCTCACCTAATAGCTTGTTTCAACTGCTCTACTGTGCTGATACTATATTTATAGAGCTTATGGGCAAGTTTTTCCCAAACAAGCTCAATAATGTTGAGATAATGGCCTGTGCCGGTGTTTGGAGTAGTTTTGAACAATTATGGATAAGCTCCAGCTTCGCATAATGCTTTGGATCGTTTTTGCGATAAAAAGAAATGTTTCCAATATATTCAAATTATCGGCACTCTGCTTCACATTTCGTTTTAAAATGTGTAAATATAGGAATGGATCCATTTTACTGTCTATATAATGAACATTCCATATTCATGTGCTGGAAATACAGCCTCCCACCCGTACCGACACTCCCAATGCTTGGAAATAGTATTGTTAGGCAAAAACTCATTATTTGCCTTACTGCAAACGTACTGCTTTGCGTGTGTTCCATTTAGGTTAAATTTACTTTCATAAGTAAGGACTGCCTGTATAGTGCTTACACAGTACCTACATAGGGACTTTTTAGTTATGAGAGTAAGTTTTAGGGTTTTAGGATTTTTCTTTCTTTCCACGGGGAAACTTTTTCAATCCCTTAACATAGGACTGGTGTTAATTTTTTTAAACATTGGGTGCTAATTTTTTTTATTTCCGTTTTTAAGGTGTTTGAAAGGTGTGTCTGGTTATGATTGGGAATCTGACCAAAATGTCCAGTTTCGAATATAAAAAAATTACATTGTGGTAAAAATAATTTTATCCACTTGTTTGAAAACTTAATGCTATAAGGTTTGTCTAAATGTGCTTGAAAATAAAAAAATAATTCATTTTATCCAACTGTTAAAAATGAATTCTGGTTTGTTTTTTCGTTTCGTTATTTTTTTAAATAAAAAAAACGCTTTCTGTTCGCAAGCTCTTCAAATTATGTTATAAAATGAAATTCAAATACGAACTGTTAAAACCTTTGTTAAGGACATACACCCGTTCTATGTACAATAAATTATCTAGAATAAAGCAAACGTGTTGAATTGAATAAATAAATAATGAATTATGTATGGTGTATATCATCCATTCGAATTTCGTCGTTCGTTCCAATTGTGTTCACAGCATACGGCATTTTGTAGGAATAGGGGATAAAACATGAAAAGAATGTGGCAGCACTCGTTTGGCTAAATAAAGACTTAATTTGCTGACGTCTGAATCAGTGTTGACTTTTTAGCTTTTTTCAATGAGTAATGAGTCGTTTTTTTTTTGTTAAAAAACAGACGGTTGTTATTAATTCGCACATATTTTTCTCACGTCCGATTTTTATAAATGAAAAGATTTTATAGCGTGGTGTTAATTGTTGTTGTTGTTGGTGTGTGTTGTGTGGCGAATTCCTTTGTGATGGATTTCCCGTGTCTTTTTCGTCTGCTGCCTGTGTTTGATGGTTATATACTTTGGGTGAGACACGGCGTTTTGTTGTTTGGTTGCATTGTATTTATTGTGTGTGTTCGAGTTTGGTCCAATTTGACGGAAAGTACTCCAAAATTAATTTTTAGTGTGGTGAGTTTCTGCAACGTGGTGAATTTTTCGGAAATGTGGTGATGAGCTTTTTAAAAATGTGTGCAATTTATTAGAGATGTTGAATAAAATTGAAACTCACCAAAGTGCCGTTATTCTATATAGATTATATATTACCATAGGTCAATGTACAAGCAGTGGTGTATTATCCAGGGTGTGTCTCGAATAAGTAATTTTCACCTAATTTTCACGGTAGTACTATTCATACTGAAGTATTCAAATGTGTGGTTTGTTTTTGGATTAAGGATTAGAGGGGTCAGAAGCTCTTAATAGAAGTATAAACAACGACTGTAGATTGCCATTGTAACAGTAAATTCTGTTTATTATTACGTACCTAAAAGATATTGCGTAATGCACAGCAAAGTAAATAAATAAATAAAATTGAAATTATTTTATATATAAATCGGGCGTTGATTATCCGTGATGATCGGGACCAGAAGCATTACGGATAAATTCTAAATTCTCTACTGAAAACATGTGGCCAAAATTAATTTTTTTATAAGTAAACTTGAATTTTATTCTACTCAGTAATTCCGGAACAACAAGGGCTAACCATGAAATTCAGAAATGTGCTAGAGGCCTTTATCGCTTCTTCTATAGTTTCAGGTTTATTATACAATATAATGAAGTTTGAATTTGAAGTTAACAAAAAAATTCTGCCATCACGGATAATAGAGTAATCACGGTTAATCGAAAAAAACAATTTAAAGACATTGCAAACAAAGAACAATAGACTGATCTTTTTACCATCACGGTTAATCGGGGTTACTAAATATATGAATAATGTTTTAACTCTTTTAAACTTATTCGAAGACAGAGTTTGTGGATATAACGGGGGATGAAAACGGAAAATTTTCTTTTCATAAGTATGTAGGGGCTTAACTAAAAAATTTAAAGATTTGCTGCAAACTTGGGAGAAAAAATTATGGATGATATAAACAAACAAATATTATAATATCGTTTTTTCAAATTATAATTTGGAAATTGTTTGTCGAAAATAATTTTTAATTTTCTGTACACTCTCCGAAAGGTATATCGGAAGTAAATTTAATTAATAGCAGGAAAAATTAATAAAAAAAAGTTTGAATTAAATAAATTTGTTTATTATATTTTCCTCTTTAGTGATTTCTTCATCAAACGTTGGGTACAAAATTGTTTATATCATGGCAATATTGGTTCCTGAATCTCGACTTCTGAATTGCGGGTATGCTTAATTAAAATTTGATTGTTTTGGTGTAATTGGTGAATTGTTTGTTGTCTTGGGTGTGGAATTGAATTTGGTTTTGAAATTCGGTTGGGTATTAGGTGTCTATAGTTTTCGGTTTGTGAATTGGTTTAATATGGTATGATTGGTACATTGGCTGGTGACTTCGCTTCGTAATTTTTAAGAAACCATAGAAAATATATTTTTGAAAGCAGATGGTATAAATTTTATTCCTTCATCGAATTTAAAAAATACTGTTTTTATTAAAAGTGAACAATTTTGAAAACCACCGAATAAACGGGAGCGAAGAAAGTTAAGTAGCGAACCACCAAATAAATTACAGCGAAGAGTCTCAAATATCGTAATTAATCCCTTGAAGTTATTTGAGCTTTTTATTAAGTATAGTTTTTTGTAGCGCAAGGTTTATATTTCAATCAACACTACACATTAAACTAAATGTTTAGACTAATAATAAATCATTCGCCAACTTATACTAAAAGTTTCTAGAGAAAAGTTTCCTCGAATAAGCTTAAAATATTGTAGTCTTTACTGAATTACATTGCATTCTTTAAATGCTTAATGCTTTGCGAAAATATCCTCTAGTCATTCCAAATAAAAACGGGATCATGGAAATAAATTATATTTCTATATAATTCTACCATAGTCGTTTTTTTAACGATTTTTACAATTCAATGAAGGCAATTAATCAATTCTTTGTACTTTCATCACTACATTTTATAAAAAAGGCCTCAACTGCAGCATGACAATGTTACCGCAGCAATTGGTGAGAGGGCTGTCGAGGTGGTGAAGAAATTATGGCAAAATTGGAGTTTGTGGATGATATAAAATTATTACTCTTATAGAAATCATCAGAATAATAATAACAATAAACAGAAATTTAACAATAATCCAAATAAATTTATTAAAAGAAATGTGTCCTCTACGACAAGAATCGTATCCTCTCCAATCGAGTTGGGAACCTTAAAAAATAGGATGGAGTACCAGGAAGTAAATTTACTCGGGAGCCCACGGGTTCGAAATTACCCTTAATTGCAGTAACTATAGACAAGTCTTTTAAATTCCGTACCTAAATCGGCATTAACACTACTTCCATCGGAATAATAACAACTTTTCCTAAGGAATAGATGATGATAAATCGAACAAGTACGTTTTGTATGGTGCGAAGAGTATCAATGAGTTCGGGGACAAAATTTCGATATACGAAAAGGTTCGTTCGGCGCGAACATCAAACTTGAGAGGATCATATAGAAATATATTTAAAAATACAGTGATGAAGACAGAGGCTAGGGATGAAAGACGATGTTTCAAGTGCAGTGATAAAGGACATTTGTCAAACAGTTGCACTAGTGACGGAATAAAATGTTTTAAATGCCAGCGTTTTGGACGCAAATCATTTGAATTTGATGTGGAACTGAAAAAGGAAAATTTCTGAATTAAGAATGTTAACACCGGAAATAAGAGAAATATTCATAAACTATCCAAAGATATCACTCCTCCACCTGGTCGAATTTTCAAGGATGTCGAGATTATGGGAAAAACTGTTTCAGCTTTTGTGGATACTGGCAGTGATATAAGCGCTATCAGTTATGATGCACTTTTCGTTTTAGGCGATATTGATCGCGGACCTGAGAAGAAAACATTGGTAGATATAGGTGGGAAGAGAATTACGACGATGGATGATTTTACTGTTTGTGTCAGTGTAGATGATGTTGAATTGGATGTAACATTTCATGTTGTCAGGGAAGGTGATATTTTGTATTCAATTGTGCTGGGAAATGATATTTTTGAAAAGGTCGATATGCTGGTAAACTTGCTTGGAGCAACGTTTATATATAGACAAAATCCGTCGGAAGTTAGTGTAGCTCAGTGGTTGAATTGTAGAGTTTAGTAATATTTTACATAATGCTTCTGAACACTCTATTGAGGATCGACTGGGCATAGAACACCTCAGGGAGAATATTAAAGTAGAACTAGACGAATTAATTAGGGTCTGCAGACCGATCAGACCCCAGAATTATCCGGCAAAAATTAAGATTGTATTAAGTGACGATATTCCTGTAGCACTTGGGCCAAGAAGAATGTCTCATTCAGACCAGATTGTAGTACAGAACCAATTAGTAAAATGGTTAAAAGACGGTATAATTAAGCCAAGTTTCTCGGAGTATTCTGCATCAAAAGTTCTGATATCCAAGAAAGATGGAACTAAATGTCTTTGTTGTGATTATCGTAAACTTAATCTCAAGATCGTGCGTGATAATTTTCCAATGGCAAGGAAGTATATAGCTTTTATAACACATAATGAAGTATATGTATATATGTATGTATGTACCATTCGGTATTTTGAATTCTCCTGCAGTGTTCTATAGGTATATAACATCGGTTCTTAGCGATCTTATCAATGATGGTACTTTATTGATATACATATATGGACGATATAATTATTCCTTGTGAAAATGAAAAGGAAGGAAGCTACGAAAGGTATTGGAAGTCGCGAGAATGAGCAGACGGGATATCAAATGGTCAAAATGTCAATTTTTGAGGAAGAAGCTTAATTTCTTGGGATACATAATAGAAAACTCTACGATAAGACCTTCAGAGGAAAAATTAAAAACCGCGTCCACATATCCGTTGAAACTTCATCGAAAGCCGCTCAAAGATTTTTATGATTAACTTTATATTTTCGTCGATTCGTACCTGATTATGCCATAATAGCGAAGCCATTGTCGGAACTTTTGAAAAAGAATGTGAAATTTGAAATGCAACACAATGAAATTATAGCATTTGAACAATTAGGAAATTCATTAGTTACCGCACCCGTACTAAAATTATTTAATTCAAAGGCAACGACTGAAATCCACACCGATGCAAGCGTGTATGGCTATGGAGCTGTGCTACTACAACAAGATGATGAAGACCTACAACTGCATCCAATAGAACACATGAGTAGGAAAACAACATCAGCAGAGCAAAAATATCATTCATACGTGCTAGAAGTATTGGCTGTTATTGGGGCATTAAACAAGTGGAGGATTTTTGTACTGTGACTGAAAGTGAAGATAGGGACCGACTGTAACGCATTTGTATTAATAATGAGGAAACAGGACATACCACCGAGGGTCTCAAAATGGGCCTTATTTTTACAGGACTTTGAGTACGAAATAGCGTAGGTCAGGATCGAAAATGAGACATGTGGATGGTTTAAGCCGCATTTCGTGTCTTATGATGACGGATTCTTTAAGATATCGTGTTAGGGAGGTTCAACTTCAGGACGAATGGATAGGAGCAATCAGGAAAATTTTGAAGCATAGCTCATATGACGATTATTACGTAAAATTTGATCTATTATATAAGAACCGTGATAGAGAACTAATGGTTATACCGAGTAGCATGGAACAGGACATTATACAAACTGCGCACCGTCAAGGCCATTTTTCATCTCGTAAAATCCAAGACTTAGTGGAGAAATACAATCATATTTTAGTAGTAGTCGATGCTTTTTCTAAGTTTGTGTGGTTATATCCAAAGGAATTATTACAGACAGGGGTTCGGCATTTACATCAAACAAGTTTCAAGGGTTTTGTGAATCCGAAAATATTCAACATCTTATGATTGCAACTGGAGTGTCAAGAGAGAACGGCCAAGTTGAAAGGATACTTACATAGGATACTTATTTCTATGTTGACCAAGCTGTGTGTAGAGAAACCAGATCATTGGTACAAATATGTTGACCGTGTACAGAGGACTATTAATAGTACCGCACCGCAGAGTACCAGTATTGAACCGTTTAAGATACTGACTGGACTGAACGTGAGGAATAATGACAATCCTGATATAAAACTTTTATTAGACGAAATTTTTGTAAAAGAGTTGAACGTGATGCATTGAGGAAGAAAGCTAGAGAAAATATACTACTTATTCAGGCAGAGAATAGAAAGAGCTTTAATAAAGGCAAAGTTCCAGAGACAGTTTAGGAGGTAGTAGAAATGGTCGCAATCAAGCGCACCCAATTTGGTGCTGGTATGAAGTTAAAGTATCTTGGTGCCTATGAATTTGTGAGGAAACTTAACCATGGTCGTTATGAGGTGTAGAAAGTTGGAGAGTGTGTAGGGTAAAACGGTGACAGAGTACATGAAGCCGTGGATCATATCATTCGAGTCAAATGATGCGTCAAGAGGGCCGAATGTGGGATCACACTTGAAAGGATTAATGTGTTCTCGTAAGGTTAAAAGAAAACTGAACTAAAACATAACATGATAAAAAATAAATACTTGATCGAGTTTGAAAAAAAGTATAGTTTTCAATAAAAAAAAGACAATTAAATTATTATATATTTGGCAGCTGAGCAAAACGGTTCCATTTCGTAAATAAAATAAATTGTTTCTAAATTGCAATTTAATACATAAATTTTATTAAAATCTAAAAATATAAATTTAAAATTCATAAATATTGTATTGAATCCTACATCTATAAG
>QOCX01000353.1:1943-28309 GCA_005959815.1 Sarcophaga bullata | reverse complement strand
CTGCAACATGTTAAAAAATTTACTTTTAATTCGTCATGATAAAATGAGAATTGCTAGTGATGACATCATTACTACCCGTCTCTCCAACTATACAACAACCATTTAAAAATCATTCTTGGTTGAAATAAATGCTATAATGACATGACAATTTTTTTTATGTTTAATCGTGTAGGGTACGAAAACAAAGTATAATGAGTTCATCCCTAACCAAAAAAAAAGAGAGTCATACAACTGCACAAACCCAAATTTATATTTTCTCTCAATTTATGCTCTACCAAAACTACACAAAAACTTAAATTTAGGTACGACTTGTATGATCGTTTAAGTATTCCTTAAAAAATTTTATTTGCCCACTGCGCTTCTTGGGAAAATGTATTATTATGTTCGATTTTTTTCAAGATCTCACTGAAATGTTATATACTTTAGAGTAGTGTCCTCAAATGGGTGCAATGGTCAATAATTCAAAAAATGTTTACTTTTTGCTAATCCAGCAATATGTTTATGGCACACATGTTTGAATTTCATGGTGGTTGAGAACTTATTTTGTAATGCAAATGTAGCGCTATATGTCATACATTATTGGGAGACTTACACTAATCTGGTTGTCGTGCTACTGGCACGTTGAGGAAATATAGAACAAAAAATACCCACTGTAGTTTGTCAGAAATATGAAAAAAAACACTGCAAGATTTGACTATCGGTTTGATACAGTTAATCAAATTTTGTTTGCGCGATGGTTTGACGGCGGCGTATGTGTTATGGTTACCAACTATGAATTTAAAAACGTTGCAGTCTGCCGCTATGCGAGCCATTGTCGAGAACTATAGGGAGAGTTGTAGGGATGAGAGACGCCTTTTCAGATGCAAGAAGAGGGAGCAGGAAGGGCGTGAGCGTGAGAAAGTCGAGATGTACAGATGTAGGAGTGACGTTCGAAAGTTCTATCAAAAGGTTGAGCGTCTAACCGAGGGTTATAAACCCGGAGCGTCCTCCTGCAAGGATTGATTACAGATCCACAGGGGGTGCTGAGGTTGTGGAGGAAACATTGCTCTACTCTGCTACAAGGCGATGACGATACCAATACCGCCACTAGAGATGATGTTCCGATCGATGATGATGGCGTAGATATTCCGCCGCCTAGCCGTGAAGAGGTCAAAGTCGCGATTATGGCCTCCCCGCTGAATTGTTTAAGACCAGTTGTAATGAGTTGGTAGGGCGCATGTACCAGCTTATTTACAAAATATGGCTAGAGGAAAGTATGCCCAACGATTGGCACCTCAGTGTCCTCTGTCCTGTCCTGAAAAAGGGATACCCAGCGTTATGCGCCAACTACAGGGATATAAGCCTTCTCCCTATCACATATAAGGTTCTTACAGGCGTATAGTGTGAACGACTGCAGCNGTTCTTACAGGCGTATTGTGTGAACGACTGAAGCCACTCGTCAAAACACTGATTGGACCTTATCAATGCGGCTTCAGACCTGGCAAGTCCACCATCGACCAGATCTTCACACTACGCCAAATCCTGGAAAAGACCCACGAAAAACAAGTTGACACACACCATCTTTTGGTCGACTATAAGGCAGCTCTGATAGCTCCATAAGGGATCGTGTTTTTGCCGCAATGTCTGAGCTCGGTATACCTGCGAAGTTGATAAGGATATGCAGAATGACGTTGAGCAATTCCTGCAGCTCGGTCAAGGTAGGAATGGACCTCTCCGAACCTTTTGATACCTTGCGAGGTTTCAGACAAGGCGATCCCTTATCATGCGACCTTTTCAACTTCGTCATGGAGAGTGTTTTGCGTAAGGCGGGAGTGCTTCGCAATGGCACAATCTTTCATAAAAGTGTCCAGTGGCTTTCGTACGCTGACGACATTGAAAGGGAGTCTACGAAGATGGGTCTGGCAGTAAATGAGGGCAAAACGAAGTATATGTTATCGATAAGTAGAAAAGTGCAGCGAGTCTCAGATTACGGCCGATAACTATACTTTTGATGTAGTCAAGGAATTCATCTATCTTGGCTCCGCCGTTAGCACCAAAAATGATGTCCGCCTGGAGATCAAGTGTAGGATCACTCTTGCCAGCAGGTGCTACTATGGTCTCAAGAGGCAATTGAGTAACAGACACCTCTCTCGTGCGACGAATCAAAAACTCTACAAGACGCTCATCCTACCCGTGCTTCTTTATGGCGCAGAGACATGGACCTTATTAAGCACCGATGCAGCAGCCTTGAGAGTATTCGAGAGAAAAGTCCTACGTAAGATATTCGGTTCAGTGCGAGTTGGCGAGATTTCTGCATCCAAAACAATAGTGAGCTGTATGAGATCCTCAACGACATAGACGTTGTCCAACGTATTGTTACGAAAATGGATATGGTGTAACTTCGATTAACATTTAAATGTTAAGCAAAAGCTACAAAAACAAACACAACGGACTTGTTTGCCTGATTGACAAATAAAGAAGAATAAAAACAACAACATCAGTACAACGAAAAAGGAATAAGCAAGTAAACAACAAACAACAACAGCAGGGACAAGCGTAAACAACCTACACTAACAACAAGCATGCAAACATGTATGAATGTAAACATGTTTACATTCATAGAATTCTCTTGAAGGCGAAGACTAGAACCTTTCCTTCGCCTACGAGAACATTCATCAGACTATTTACGTCGTGATATAAAAGGCAAAGCAAAGCATGAAGGAGCAGAGTAGAAGTTAAGTCAGTCTTGTGTGAAGACGAGTTGCGTGTGAAGTAAACCAATCGTGGTTTGAAGATCTCCGTTACAAAGATCGACAGAACAATTGTGTAGTGATTGTTATTGTTTATCGCAAAGGGCATAAACAAAGGAATAACAAATAAAGCAATTGTTGTTGTTAGAATCAATTGTGAACAGTGGCACACAAAAGTTGTGTGATTAATAAAGGATTTAATTAAAATTGAAAACAAATTTATTTTTATTTTTATTTGCAATCTACGAGCTCATATTTTAAACGTTTTTAAAAGGTAAAAACGTAACAGTATTAATATCCAGCGGCGGCGCTGGCTTGGCCATGTCGTTCGAATGGAGGAGGATGCTCCGGCGAGATGGGTATTTGTTGCGGGGATCTGCGGAAGTCGGCAAAGAGGATGAAGGACCAAATCGAGGAAGCCCTGTCATCAATCGGTGTGACCAACTGGCGCAGGTCCGCAAGAAGCAGAGACAACTGGAAGGATGTGTTGCGGCAGGCCGAAATCCGTTAATTCGATTGTTATGGCCAATTAGGTAAGTAATTAAGCGACTGAAATAAAGTTAGAAGAAATTATATCTGGATCCACAAACGTTAATGCCAACGGTGGCTACATAAAATATTAATTACAGTCCATTTAAACACTTTTCCTACCCTTTCGATGAGATATAGAGTTCATTAATATATTTAGAATTTTTTTAATCTTTAATTCTTACATTTAATATTTCAAAATTTTATTGGTTAAAATGTAAATAAAGTGAAACCAATAAAAAAAATAGAAAATTATTTTAAAAAATGATTAGTGAAAAACTTAAAACCAGAACTATATTTACTATGATAGAACATTTTGTTTAACAGACTGTATACCTGATCCCCTAATAAAAAAGACAATGTTAAAGTGGATGATTATCACCAATGCTATTATTTATTTACTTATGTTGGCAATAACAGAAAACTTTAAATATAAAATTTTTAATTTCTTTATATTGTATTTATTATTAAAATATACAAAACGCTACAAGTAAGCACTATAACTAGACACAAAATATATAACTGACCTTCCTCAAATCCTTTAAAATGTGTGGGTTATATCACAATATCCACACAATATTTCCCCTTCACTAAATTGGTTTTTCTGGGTTTAAATAAAAGTAAACTGATAAAAAGCCAACATGACAACATTGTATGTTTATGCCTGAAGATTCGCAATTTCCATCCCCTACTATACAACCGAATTGATAGTTAGAGATTAAATTATTAACAGATGGCGCTGGAATAACTATAATTGACTTTTTTCTATTTTAAAAAGTATTTAAAATTTTAATTTTGTCGCTTGTTTTCTAACACTAGAAAGCGTTGAAAGCTTATTAAAGAATTATTTAATTTCAAATTATACACGTAAACATTTTTTGAACTTTAATTTTGTATTTAAAAATATTAATATGTGCTCTTACATACAATCCACAACTCATCAGTGTATAACAATTAAATTTCTTCGAACATATACAAACAGATTGTGCGTTTGTCTAGATGTCGCCTATTTTTGTGGAATTTAAAAAATATTCTCAAACATGTTTCCATATACACATTTCAAAGGAAATAAAAGCTGATAAAGTTGCAAACCTTACGAAGCCATTAGTAACTGACATGAAATCATTTAGGACATTATATTTAAATTGATGGGCGTTTTATTTTTAAAATAAATATAATTTAAGGCCCAAAACTCTATTCAAATTTTGCCTAAAATGTTGGGCAATATTAATTTTTTTTTCGTAAAAAAAATTTTACAAGCAACGAATGTAGTCAAGATTATGATTTGATAAGGTGTATTTTACTAATTAAAAATAATTACCATTATTTAACTTGTCTAAATAAAATGGACGTATTGTGTATAGAAACATGTTGCATTTGTAAAATAATGTTGACATATATTTTCAGCTTACAAGGAGAGTGTAGTACTTTTTCAACAATTATTCAGAAATATTTTGTACGAAATAGTTTAATTTTGAATACATTAAGCCTGGTCGTATCTAATGGACAGATTTTTACCCTGATCAGAATTTATCTCTTTCATATCAAGTCTATGATTAAAGTATACTACGATATATAACTTTTTCATTAATTTATAGGTCCCAACTCATTAAGCCTATATTTTGAGATAAAGGTTTGCAAAAAAGTCGGTGTATGGTATTAATTGTTCGACGGACGATGTTAATGAGGATGCGCACATAGTAATATAACTCGTTGAGGCCTTTCTTGACGCTAGATTCTAAATCAATATGGAAACTTAGCTTATTCCTGAAGACAATCTTGATAGGTTTTCTTGAGGTTGAATCGTGGATATCGGGTTGGTATGTCGACTTGCTCTTTCCAGTATTTTTGTTACTTCATTTCCACATTTCGCAGATATTCTTCCAGCCAGTGATTAAATTGTTCTACCATTTGTTTTCTGGTAGCCATTCATACAAATTGTAATTAGAACACCAAAACTTGCTTACCTTGTTGGATTTCTTCAACATAACGTATATGCTGGTATTCAATGCTGTTGATTTTCTTTTCCATTTCACTGAATTTGTCGCCTCACTTTTTTATAAGAAAGTTGTCTTTAAGACAAAAAAAAAAAATACGGTTTCGAGATTCTTCAACTCAAACACAACAACTCATATTCGGTTCAAACGTAGGTAGTGGTAAGACCATTATTATAGATTTTCAATTTTTTTGGAATAACTATGCATTATTTAGTTAAAAAATGAATTATGAAAGAAAAAAAATAAATAAATCGATAAAGCTTTACATACTTTACCATCAATCATCACTAATATTAACTTGTGATTTATTTTTATTGAATTATCACCAACCAATACAATTAAATCCTTTTGATTTTTAAGTTTATTCTCTAGACTTTGCTTTTCATGTCGTGCAGTACTTCCTGTTTTTTTAGTTTAATTTTTGTGGGTCTGCAGAATCGGGTAGAAGAAGGTCTAGGATTTTGCCAAATGTTTTTATTCCTACAAACAACTTTTTATTGCCTCAATGAATGTAATAAATATACGAAATCCCTAGCGTACCGTGAGATACAAAAGGAGCCGCGAAATGTAATATAACTATGTATAATAACTATGACGGGAATTGCCATAAAAGCCTCACTTTGAATACAAAATCTTTTGTGATACTTCCTCGTCTTTTAATGACTCCAGCATAGATTCCTGTACCAAAATTAAACGTTCAGTGCTATGATATATAAGGCCTTGTAAACTAACATGAGTTGGTATTTCGGAAAAATTTATATGTTCTTGTCTTTCTTTTTTGCTTTTGAAACTTTTGTACATGACGGAAATTTATCAAGAATGGCTTTTCGAATAATGTTATGTTGGTGTCTAGTTAACTACATTTTAGTTTCCTCCGCACTTAAGTTCTTCCGTAAGTTTTTTATATTTATTAGCAGAATTATCTTATTAAAATGTAGGTAGGTAGGTTGCAGTGAGAGCTTTGGTTCCAAATGCTCACTTGAGCATGCATAGCGGCCCGTTGTGATGCCACAGGTAAACGTAGTCCCTGTACTGACCGAGTTCCGCCAAACTAGGGAAGAAGTTCGTTAGCATTAAAAGCACGGCCACTCTACGCTGGAAAACCAGCCTGAAAGTTTAATAAACAAAGTTATATTCTTGACATCAATGGATGATAGCTCCGTCAAGTTGATAAGGGTTGAAGAGCCAAATAATCTATATATGCACCTCGCAAGATATGGGCATTCACAAAGAAAGTGGAAACAGTCTTCTCTTCCTCGGCAGATCTACACCCACCCAGTAGTCGTTGAATGGGAGCTGCATTTTTTCCGCGTATCTTTTCATAATACTACGACCTGTAAGCATGAGATTACGTTGCCTAGAAATTTATTGAAATTCAACGTATAGCCATGGACATTAAATTAGCACAACACTTCGTTATAACAACAATTATATTTTTTATAGTATTTTAGGTCTATTTATAAAAAATTTAAACATAGAAACTTAAAATGCATATTCTTCTTTAAAGAAAAACAAAAATTATGACGAAATTCCTAATCGTTTGCTCAATAAGACCTGCAACATATCAAACGCTAGATTTTATCTGGAAATTAAAATTTCTAGAATAAAATTGATATATTTTAATAAATAATAAAAATATTAATGTTTTCAGTTTATTTGATCAATATTTAGTAGAGCAACCTTTATTTTCAAGCACGGAGTGGCGTCTACGGGGCACAGTTCAAAAGTGCAAAAAGTTCTTTGGGAGTACCTTATTCCAATCCAGAAATAGTTGAAGTTTTTGTACTTTTGTTGAGCAATAGTACAAATCAAATCGGTCCAGAGGTTTTCAATCGAGTTTAAGTCAGAACTTTGCGCCGGCGAGTCTAAAACGCGAATGTACTCTTTATAAAACCAATCATTTCAAGCTTAGATGTGTGTTTGGGGTCATTATCTTAATAAATATGAATGAAACTGGCATGTATTCAAAAGTATATGGTTCCATTTTGTTCTTTAGAGTGTCCAAATATTGACAACGATCAATTTTTGTATTAATTTTCACAATTGCACCTACACCGTGCCATGAATATTGTTTCCATACCATTGTTCTTCCTCGATTATGCTTTATGGTTCTTTGAGTGTAGCGTGTCATTTTAGCCGATGAACTAACACTCTACCGTCCGGTTCCATACCACTTACCTTTATTTCAGCACTCCAAAATATTTTTTTTCTACAATGTGAGGTCTTTATCGTTGTGGGTGTGAGCAAACGTTAAACGCTTGACTATAAATTTTTTTATAGTACTATCTTATTCCAGAAGGAGCGTCCAAAGAGCTTTCCGTGATTAAACGTCGTCGTATGAGCCTTCCGATAAATTTAACCGAAAGTGGGAGTTAATTTCGTTCAAAATATCGTGTGACTACATGAGAGGCTTATTCTTTGACTTCCGGACAATAGTACAGTCCACGACTGCGGTTATGTTCTTGACGTTGAAGTTGATCAAGTTATAAATTGTTTTTTGCGAGCAATTCGAAATTTCAGCAATTTCAGCCAGCTTTCTCCTATCATTCCCCAAGTTAACGATAATACGTTTCTCCTCTGGTGAGCAAATTTTTCCATATCCCATTTTTGCCCATAATTTGTTTTAAAAGAATATTTTTAAAAGAATATACCGTAAGAATAAAAATACTTGAACAAAACTTCTACTAAATCCCTTTTAGGCACGTTGTGCTAATTTACTGTCCAGCTCGAATTTAGCAATTGATACAAATTAGCAATCAAAACAAAAAATATGTACGATAATTGTACAATTTCTTGTTAAACGACAGCTAGATGTCATCATGCAACATCGCAGACTAAACCAATTGGCCTAGTTAGAATACAAATTAGAAAAATCTCAATCAAATTTTGTGCTAATTTAATGTTCATGGCTGTATATATCGTTAATATCGCTTTTTTTTTGCAACAATTTTAAAATAATCATTATAAATACTTTCGGGATATTTATCTAAACAAAATTTATTTGTTTACGTACAAAGATATTTGAAATTAAATGTAATAATAATAATAATAAAAAAAAATTTTTACTGNNNNAGACTAAACAAAAAATATAAACAATAGAAATATCACAATATTCAATTTTATTAACGGCCCGCTAAACAATTATAACTTTAACCGCCCACTGTTGATAAAATAAGCAACTCAAAGCAGTAATTTAAGCAATTAGGAATGTAACATTTTGTTTACCTTTACCCAATACCAAAAATTACTGTAAACAACAAAGTTCAGTTTTAGAATTATCTCTCACTTTTATTTCAACTCTATGTTCAACTTAAATATTTTATTAAATTTTATAAATTTAACACAAGGATAGTTAAAAGAGCCACATTCTGCGGTTTATAGTTTAGAAAGCAAAAGTTTAGTATTGCACTTTGCTGCGGTTTATCTTTAAGTTTTGTAGCAAATTGAACACAAATATTTTCCTCCTGCATTGTGTGTCAATGTAGTAGACAATTCGAAGAAGTATAAAATTGAAACCAAAAACTATAGACTTTCATAAATAAAGCGTAGAGTAAACTTCTAAGCATGTCATATAAAAATCTAGAAAGTTTTACATGATTACAGTAATAGTAGTTGAATTTTCCTCTGGATATGGTTGTCATACATACAGTGCCGGTCAATGTAATAGTACCAGTTACAATAATATGTTTCGAAAGACGTAAAAATATTACCAGTTTACTATTATTTTTTTTCTCAGTGTAAAAAATAGTTACATATTTTGTATTCTGTCAGACAGCATTTGTTTTTTCTTAAATTTTATAACCGTCTATTAGTAATGATAGATCATTTATTAACACATCGGTTTTCATGTAGTCAATTTAATAGCACCAGTTGAGTTTTGCTAATTTTAGTTTCTTAAATTATCTAAAAAAGAAGAATCACCGCAAAGAAATTACAATTGAAAAGATTGTTGGCACATTTTGTGTAGAATTACATAATATTTTTTGTTAAAATTACATATCAATGGGTCGCGGAAAGCATTGTACGTCTGAAAAACGTGAGGTAATAAAAAAATTGTCATCTGAAGAGAAATCGTCCTCCGAAATCAGAAAATTGCTGGACTGTTCTAATAAAATGATAATAAGTGCCTTGAGATATGAGCCAAAAGTGGAATCCCGTAGTAGGAAATTAATTTTGTCACCCTTAATGTTAAAACGTTTAGTTCGAACGACTAAAAGTACTCCGTTTATGTCAGCTACGGAGCTCAAACAAGTGTTGGATACGCCGGTAAGAGTGAAAACTATTCGTCGCAGACTACGAGACAACAATCTTAACGCTTGTAGTCCCCGAAAAGTGCCGCTCCGTTCCTCTAAGTATGTTGTAAAACGGCTGTCGTAAAAGTGGAGGAACGTGCTATGGACAGATGGGTCCAAAGGGTGGAAAGGGTTGTAGATATCTTGTTCGCAGGCCACTTAATAGAGACTACAAGCCCCAGTTTACAGCAAAAACTACCAAACATGGTGGCTGTAGTATTATGGTATGGGGCAGTTTTTCATATCAAGGTGTAGGCTCCATACATTGGTTAAAATCCACAATGGATGCATCGGTATATGAACAAATCTTTGATGAAATAATGTTACCGTATGCTCCCTACGAAATGCCACCGATGTGGGTCTTCCAGCAAGATAATGACCCAAAACACACCAGCAAAATGACAAGAAATTGGTTCAGCGGGAACTCTGCGGACGGACATAAAGAAAGTAGTATCTGCAATAAAACGAAATAGTATTGAAGATATTTGAAAAGCCGTGCAGAAAATTTGGGAAAAGGGAAGGCGTTGCGCAGGGGATATGCAACAAATTACTGAAACAATATTTTAGGTTTATCTACAAGAAATATGAAATATTTTAATGTTGTTAATATTATTTTAAGTAATACAACTAATTGTTGTAAAAAGTTACCTGAAGAGCTGTTATTTTGACTGAGCAATTTTTAATTTTTTTATTAATTAATTAGCATAGTTTAATCTTTTGAAAAAAAGCAATCTTTTATTGAGTTTTGAATTAAATCGGACTAACATTTTAGTAGATATAAACGGACTTAATCAAAATTTTAACTTGGTGCTTTATTTTGGCCCCAGCTGTATGTATACATTCCTTGGAATACAATTTTTCAAAAGCAATTTTTGATGGATCTTAACTGTTTATTGAAAAATTTGTGTTTTTTTCCTTGGACCAACCACCGGAAGGAAGTTGGCTTATGTTTGCGGAAAGCGAAATAATAGTATTTGCAATGCAATATTAGACGCAAATATTAGACGACTTCTGGTAGTCGTTCAAACGTGCAAAGCGCAAATTCTTCGGTAAATAATCAAGATCCATCAAAAATGTTGAAAATTTTTAACTTAAAGTTCATTTAATAAGACAACATATATCAAAAATATGACTCAGCTGTTATACTCTTTATATAATAACGACTGTAATTTTTGTCCGATTTTAAACGAAGTGTCAATCTCTTCCCAAGAGACTGCACTTTCAGAATGTTACCATTTGTTTTATAGTTTTTATTAAATTTTTGTAATTAAGAATGGCCAAACTTGAAAAAATAAGAAATAAAATTATATTTTCCAAGTTTACAACATCAAAACTCATATCATGTAAGTTTGAACAAAATGATTATGTATACTGTTTTAAAGCCTAATCTCACTCCTTTCGGAAAAAAACTCTGGATTTTTAAAATAGGTTCAAACATATTTTAGTAATCAATATTTTTGTACGTAGAGGTTAGAAAAACAGTTTGTGTCAAATAAAACAAGTTTGGAGGGTTCGAAAAATATGAAAAATATATTTTTGAATTCTACTCAACTAACTGAACAATTTAGACTAGGTAGTTACTCGGGTATATTTAATTTTTTATATTTTATCGTATAGTGTTATTACTGTATTGGGTACAGGCATTAATTATTATTTTTATATATCTCCTTTAACGTACCTCGTATTTGGTATTTTATTTAACAGGGTATTTTTGGATTTCCGAACTTTTACTATTGATAGTGCCCATCTTGTGAATTGAGGATTGGTGTAGCAACGATTATTAGCAAAAGTTTTAATATCTTATACATAAAGTTCCTGAAACAATTTGTAAATAATTTTATGTGTATAAAGTTATCGTTGTAATGCTGCGTTCAACAAATTGTAAACCACTATATTGTGGTTTAGCATGCAGTCACTTTCGTTGTTGAAAACGCGAATAGTTTTTTCGATTGTAGGCTTTCCGGTTTGAATGAATTTTGATTTGAATTTTGGGAATTGGAAAGGAATAGAATGGAATAATGTTGTCATGGAGATTACTAGAAACTGTTTTAGTTTTTCTGTTTTGAGGTTTTCTTGTTACTTATAACTAACTTCTGCAGGACATAAAATTTTCTTCAAAATTTAATGAGAACTTATGGCAAACTTGCAAAGTTAAATTTCTATTGAGTTTCTTAAACACAATCTCTTAGAAGAAGTTGTTTATATTTCTATTTAAGTTCTTACATTTATAGTAAACCCGCCTTAATAAATCTGTTGAAAAATGTTTTATCAAGTATTTAGAGTTTATCAAGCGAATCATGGGGTTATTCCTTAAAACGAAAAGTAAGAAATTTTTTTAAAAAAAAAAGTAAAAGAATAGTGGCAAGGCGAAATTATGTATTATATACATATATATATATATATTATGTAGGTGGCCTTAAATTACCAGCTGTTGAATATCGTCGTTGTCAAAAATTTTTTGTATTTTGTGTATTTTGTTTCGATAATCAATTTTGTATTCATAAACCGTCATATGTACCGCATGTATCCTTAACGATACGCACTAGATATTCTTCAGAATTCCTGTTTTAAAGCAAATCCTATTTAACTTTTTGCAAGATGATTAACAATATTTAAGCCTTTATTACTAAATACATATATCTTTTAAGCTCCAAGCTAGAATTTATAAATATTTATATTTATTTAGACGAGAGTGATGAATACCCAAAAAAAAAGAAGTATTCGGTCAATCCAACTAGGCGCATAAACTATGACAAATAAGAAATAACGTTTGCAGCTGCCATTTTTCTCGACGACCATATAAAAACAATTTTTATAAATTTATACTTTTTAATAAAAAATTTTAAATATGGCGCTGTTGAGTTAAATTAGATAGTCGCCATAGTCTAGTAGGTAGTGTGATGGCTTATTAGACGAAAGGCCAGGGTCAGACATCAAAAACGAAAATATGAAAATATTTCTTCGGCGACTTCCTCTCAGCAGATTTCTGGCAAAAACTCTAACAGTAAATCAAATTGTCATGAAAAGTTCCTCAAAAAATGTGTCGTTCGGAGTTGACTTCAACTGTAGGTCCCGCCACTCATGTATGAAATTAACACACACAAAATAAGTGGTATGAGAAGCTACGCCGAAATCCTTAATGTAGGGTTGTAATGGCTAATTATGTATATTATGTATAATTAAGAAACTGGTTGCCAGATGATATCCAATTTATTGGACAAAGTTGCACAGGGCTTATGGTTCTCATAAATAAAAGTGTATTTGAATGATAAAAAATTTAATATGTATAGTTTTGTGTGACAATTTATAAAACAATTTTTTGCTAAAATTTTTTTCTAATAATAAAATCGACCATTTTCATGCACTAGTCTTACCAAAATTCTTCTTTTTTTCGAAAAAGATTTAAAAGATAAATTTATGTATTATAGTAAACACTGTTTTAATAACGGTATTAACTGTAAAAACTTTGATCACTAGCGCAAGCGCTATATTATTTCGAGGAGAATAATTTAAACATCCAGTAATGAATAAAATGCCATTTTATTATCGGTAATAATGCAAAATAATATAATCACATATTTTCCAAAACAAAAACCAAAAAAAAAAAAAACAAAAACTATTTCTCTTTTTCCAATTGTTTGCTTGTTGTAAAATCCGTAAATTAATTTTTTTTAAAACGTTTTATCCAATGTGATTGTAATGTAATAATTACAGTGGGTGAGGAAAATAAGTCAATTTTTTGAACTACTTTTTCAGCATTTGTAAGTACAATCATTTTTTACTCTATAGAGGTAACTCATATGTAGTTCATTTCTACGTATTAATATGAAACATATTTTTAAACTATCATTAATTGAAATTCAATTACATCTGTCATACGTCGCAGCAGAGTTATTCACAATAAATTTTTTTTTGGAATAAAATAAAAAGAAATTAAATTTCAAGTGTTTCAGGATAGAATTAATAAAAAGTATAAATAATCATTTGAATATAATATAAAACGAAAATTGCCATGGACCAATACAATCCAGTATTATTGGTGTAAATTATTATGTTCATCTTGTTAAATTTATCTCAGGACACCCCGTTTGGCAATTAATAATACAGTCTGCCATCCGTAGCATACCAACCCTGTAAATCAATAGTTAAAATGAAGAAACAAAAAATCTAAAGGTACATAAATAAAATAAAATTTTCCGAAATATATATGATACATATAACAGGCCGCTCAATAAAAAAACCCGAGTTTTTTTTTTCTTTTTTTTTCAATAAAATATGCAGAAACTCTGCTAAATCATACTTATTTGTAGAAATTATTACACAATAACTTTTCTTTTCTAAACCAAATGGAGTAATAAAATACTTTTGTACATTTTTTCAAGAGCCATTTTATATTTTTATTTTATATTCGAAGTAAACAAAACTGTCAACCAATTGTTACAAGTATATAAATAAAAATCAATAACTTGAAAATTCCCTCAAGAATTATACCATTGAAAATTCTTTAAGATTTGAATGTGAAAACAAAACCATCTACAATAATTTAGCATTTTATTTAGCCGTTAAATGTCTCTCAGCTGTGAAACAAAAAGTCTAAAAATTTGAGTAAGCAAGAATTGTTGTCAACACAGATCTGTATTCATTATATTTTGCCTTCTCTACCCCTATGTCGGGTCTGCCTACAGACACTTCTGAACTTTGAAAGTTGATAATGGCTTGTTGAAGCTACTTTTGTCAAATTAGATGTCAATTAGTCAGCTTGATGTTTTTTTTTTCAAAATCACCGTGAACGAATATAGTATTGTTACGTTTTTACCTTTTAAAAACGTTTAAAATATGAGCTCGTAGATAGCAAATAAAATAAAAATAAGTTTGTGTTTGGTTTTAATTAAATTCTTGGATTCGTACAATTTTGTGTGTCACTGTTCACAATTTTGTTGTTCCTCTGTTTACGAAACAATATCAATTGCCGTAAGCGTCATATTTGCATCAGGTTTCAGAGTAAAATATGATTGGAATCTTTGCCTTAACCGTTGATTCATTTTAGAAATAACAGAAGATACTTGTACCTCCTGTTTCATACTTAGTGTGCAGACCTGGGAACGCTAATTTCTAGTGATGTAACTTTGGAGATCTGGCAACGCGGTTATTTCAGCAGTGAGCAGCGTTGCCAGTAATTTTTTTCCAAAAACTTTTTATTTCTGGAAAAAACTTTTTTCTTTAAAAAAAAAAACTTTACTAAAAGTTCTTAGGAAAACACCGGTGCCCTCTGTTGTTGTTCTTTGCTACTTTTGCCCGGGACTAGTAAAATACACAATATTTTATTTAAAGATGTAAATATTTCGTGTTATTATTATTGAATTTATTGAAAAAAATTTATAATTGAATTTTATCGAAAAAACTTGTTTTGTTAGGAAACAACTTTAATGAAAACTTTTTCTCATCTCAAAAAACTTGGTAAAAATGGGAAAACTTGGCAAATGACAATGCTTGCAGTGAGTTATGTGACAGTTCTACTAGAGGAAAATGGTTATTGAGATTGTGTTGTATGAATAAATTAAATAAATAAAAAGTAAATTTCTGTTTTTCCTAAATATAAATATAACTGTTTTGTTATTGAAATAGCGAGTTATTACACTTAGTTTATGTAACTTATTACTCAATCTCACCAAAGTCGGTGAAACCTGCGTTAAAATCAATTCAAATAAATTTTTATTTCGAAACATGTAAATAAAAAAATATGAAATTACCATAGTGCATATTGATTTCTCCTTGAAGAAAGTCTAGCGTTTTGGTTTCATTATAACGGTGTATACATATCTCTAGGTACTGTAAGTCACTTGGAGAAAATTTTGGTAAAGTTAGCTTATGACACAGACTATTCGGGTCGTCTTTGTAGCTAAGCAGCTTCTGTACTGCCTCAAATAATGCGTTTCATCTAGTTGCAACGAGCAAAAGCAACATCGAACCCGAGTGCTCTGCAATTATTTCCGAAGACTTTGGTCACATGCACTTTTTCCACAGGTTGTTGCATTAATAACTCTGTTATTTTGAATGAACAGTGGCTGCTCAGTTTTCAAAATTTTGTTCAAATCGGTTGAAGCAAGCAAATTCAAAGTATGACTGCAACATCTTTGATGTGTATGCAACCACCTGTCATTATGAAAAACTGGCAGATCATCACTGCGTATTCTCGGAACACTTTTAGGAAATTTGAACCGTTATACGTAGCAGTTAGAACAATTGTTCAAACTAGGTTTAAACACTTAAGTTATTTAGTAAAACTAAGTAAATTACAAGCATTTACATTTCCATTGTACATATACATTATTTCCATAAACAAAGGGAATGTCTCCATAGTTTACAGTTAATATTTAGGTTACTTTTTTTTAACAAGAACAGAAGTTTGGTAAAAGGCAAAATTGCACCTAAACTTCACTCTACATCTTACTTCTTCATCAGCAACAACTACCTATTTATTATCAAATTTTGCTTAAAATACAGAATTTATACTTCGTAAAAAAACTATCTTTAAAATTCCTTTCAAGTGAAAGAAAAGACAAATTTTTACTTACCCAAAATAGAATTATCGCTATTTATATACAGTGCTATATAAAATTAATACTTATACTTACCTAACTTATATTCAACGATATTAATAATACTTACCTTACCTTACCTTAATTTAATAATACTTACCTGAATTGTACTTTTTAAAGTAATATTAATAATATTATCTTTTTCTAAAATTACTTAAAGTACCTGTAATTAAAATCAAGTGTGAATTATACATAATAAAAGTATTTGTATTTGATAGAAAAGAAAAGAAGAGAAGAGATTGTACTCCATCCCTCCAATTGCAGAAATTGAAATAACCCCGATTTCTTTCTTTCTCTTTTCCAAATAACGCAATCCACATTTCCTAAAGATCACTCTCTTTAAATGAGATTTAAAATCAATTTACCTCGCCCTAATTGTTTCAACAATGTGTTAATTTCTGTTATAATATATGCAATGTTTTGAGTCGTGTGTACAAGCATTCCTTTACATGTTAAAGCTACCGATTTGCGTTCAAAATATCAGTAAACTACTGACATGAATACCCCAAAAAAAGTTTTGTAGTTTGCAGACCAAATGTCTGCTGTAGTACAAAAATATTTGGAAGAAGACAATTTTTTTTAATATTTTGCTCCATGATGTGGTACAAATGTGCCCTTAATTTTTCAGACACTGTATGTCTGTTCATCACCTTCATATGCGTACGTTGAAACAGATTTACAAAAGGTTTCTTTTCAAGGATCAAAAATGGGCAATGCTGAGTCGATAATTGCTAGTAGCAGTTTTTCATTAAACACAGATTGCGCTCTATCACCGTTACGATTACATGTTTTTTAATTTTTGTACTTTTTAAAAAGTTCAATATGCTTGACTTGTAAATGTTTAATGGAGTTTGAAGTCACTTCACTGTTTCCTCTTTTCATGCAGTGGTATGAAACACACTTCGCACATGTAGTCTTATCTGAAATCAGCAATCAGTTTTATAAATATATACTTAACTTGAGCTGAGTAACTAAAAACACTTTTTCTACTTCTGCATAAAATATCATTTAAAAATATCTTTTCTTTTAGAAATATCTTCTAACATTCGAAGTCTTAAATTAAAATAATTTTTTTAGAATTTATACCAAAAAATGCAATGTATTAGTAATAATAATACATTGCAACACAATGAATACAAAAAGCGAAATAGTTCCGAAGAACTTTTAAACATGTTAATTTTTTTTGAAAGAATGACAATTATTGAAAATATTCAAAAAGAATTCAAAATGAACATTGAAAACAATTTCATTACTTTTGCATTACTTTAGATTTTTTTTAATTATTTTGTAATTTGAAAGTAATCCCGATTACTTTATTGATTATTATGTATTCGTAATCAATTAATAATTTGAAAAAATTCTTCATAGAATTACAGATTCATACATACAATCATTACGATTCCTTTTTAAAAGTAATGTAATTAATTACTAATCTTAATATACTTAATATTAACGTTAAGTAATGCTTGTTTTCTGCTTTCTTTTAGACTTTGCTTTATAATGTAAAACAGTTCCAGTATTAATAAGAAGTATTTAACCCTCTATAACATAATATACTACAGGCAACATACCGGTTTCTTCTCAAATATTGCCAAAGTATCAGTTCCTGTCAGCTATTAGGCTATGTAAACTATTGTATACACCCTGTTCTTTAAATAATGTACAAAAAGAAATAGCTGATTGCTTCTTCTTGTTTTTAATTTCGCAATTTAATTAGAATTTTTAAAAATTTCAAAAAGTACTAACGCATTCGCATATTTTATAAAAAATAGTTTCGTGGTCGCTTTTAAGTATATATAGCGAAAATCTGGAAGGTAAGTATTTAAAGATCAGTTATTACTCCCGCATTTCGGATTTGTTTTAGTTATCTGGGAATTTAGGAAAAAATTGAGTTTGTACTTGTAGGCTAGATTAGCTGAAATGGAAATCTATTTCTTACAAAATAGTAATATTTTGATATTTTGTTTTAGAAAGGCTCGTCGACATAAATTTTGTGATAACGAGATGGAAAATATTTTTAAAGCATGGAAAGATAATGAGGATGAAATGGACTTTGATATTAACAGTTTAAATGATCAAGATGTTGGTGAATTTATCTTTAGAAAAAGAAAGTTATCTTTCGGTACTAAATAACTTTGGAAAAAGAGGAATCTTGAGCTCAGTGAAGAAGACACTAGATTCATCCATAATATGTGTGAAAAATGCGGCGTAGTTTTATGTTATACCAAAACAAAAAATTATTTTAAGAATTTCCACATGTCCTAAGTTATTTTAAAAAGAAATATCAAATAAAATAAAAATGAATTACCAATGAATTTTTAAGTTAATTTTTTTATACTTCTTATTCATTTGCGCTATGTCTAACTTGGCCACAATCCCAATTTGTTATATTTCTACTTTTTAATAAAAAAAATTTTAAATTTATAAAATACGTGTTTTTTTTAATTTGTTTATCTACACAAATTCAATAAAAATTTTTAATTTGGAGCTGTTGAGTTATAGAGGGTTAACTTCTCTTTTCCTCACTTTTCCTTATAATGTTGCTGTAGTTACGAACTAATAGGATATCTCCTTATTCGGCATAAGCTTTGGTCTTCACTCGCATGCGCAGCGGACTTGAATCCAGAAAAGCTTTCAAGCTTTTGCCACTTTAAGAAAGTTCTTTAAAATTGCAGTGGCAACGACGTGCTTTCTTATTTGTAATGTTTATTATTTTATTATTGTCATATCGAAGATAATATGTATAATATGGCACGTTCAAAAATAAAGTGAACTTTAAGTGTTAAAGAAAGAATGCTTTTCCCTTTAGCTTAACGCTCACTTCTATCTTATTGGGTACTCATAATATTGAAAAGCAATTTATCTGCCGTTAACATCCTCCCTTTAGTTAACGACAAGTTGTAATAATGGCCCTAAAATTAAAAATTATTTTCCTTTGAAATTTAAAAACAGTTTAAATGGCTGGTTTAGACAATTTGGTGTTAATAAATGATGTGAATATTTTCGTATCCATCTTATATGCATTTGGTAAATATCTCGTTTAATTATTTACTGAAACAAGCTGAGTTTCTGTACATTACCTTACTAATTTCTTCATATGCACAATTTCCAAGTTTTATTCATGCATTTGTCACAGATTGAGAGATTATTTGATAAAAAGGAAACAGAATGTTAAAGTTCATCATCGCTGTTATGTGGTTGATGGCAGTTATTTGCTTATGTAAAGTTTATTTGCTTTGTATGTACTGGCCCTTACAGTTTCTTGTGAAGTTTATTGAAGTACTTGTGGTATTTCTAAGAGATATCCAAAAGAAAAAACTTTTGACAGACATGATAAATTGATGGATGCCAATGAATGTATTAAAGACGTTTATTGCAGGCAAGTTTCAGAACTGCAAAGTAAAGTTGCTAACCATGTGTAAATTTATGTATCTCTTAATAGAGGAATTCATCAGGCTTTATTTTTCTTGTTTTCTTTTTAACGACGATAATAAACATAATAATAAAAACATCTCTTTAAGTAATAACTTCGAAAATTTTGTCAGAACTGTTGATAAAGATTTAGTTCTCAAATTCAAAATGCAAAGAAAAAATGGTTGATAACGAGTCATACAGTGGTATGAAAAATAACAAAGACATCATTGTCACACTTAGAAGATCTTCTTTTAGAAAATCTCCGTTGCTAGCTCTTAAGCACTAGTAACTTTATTAAGAGCTTTCAATTTAATGTAAAATAAATTTGAAATATTATATTAAAATATTAAATAAATTTGAGAATGGGTAGGACCTTATTTAAAATCTATCGTTGAGCGCATCATCATCATGTAAAACCTAACTGAAAACATTTTTGTACGCGGTACCACACAGAACTGTCAAAATAAAATCAAGATTAACGTCATCGAATGCTTTCTCAAAATTAATAAAAGATATGTAGAAGGGAAACTTGATTTTAGACTACTTTTTCTTGATCGATGCTACTTTTTTTATTGGCAACTTGCCGTTATTATATAAGTGAACAAATAGAATGTGAATCTTAAGTATAAGGGAGGATCATCCTACTTTTAATTTTTAAAGTTAAGTTTATGTTTGACTTTTGCCATATTCTATATTATATTTCAAAATATGGCAACTTCAAATATAAAACAAAATGGAGCAAATGCAACACCAAAAAAAAGAGCTTTCATTGCCACTGCACTTAAAAAGTTGTTTAATTGAGCAGTGGTATCGACATTGCTCCGCGCTGCCATTGTTTTGATAAAGTTAACTTTATTTTATCTGTAGGCTGTAATAAACGAAAATAAGTTAAAGGTGATCTTAGAGTTTCACTTAAGCTAAAATTACCTTTAACTAAATCCAACTTTAACCGCAAGTTGTAGTAATGGCCCTAAGAGTGATTTATAAGATAGAAGTTTTACAATTTAATGCCTACCAATAGTTTTTGCCACACATCCGCCGAATGCTTTTCCAAAGAGAGACTTGAGTTCGGGAAACTGTTCAACAGATTGATGTGGTCAAGAGGTTTGACTGAAACGAATTTACTATTTACTTAGCTGGCAAACGAATGATACCATAATTCTGTTCAGCTTTTTATTGAAAAATGGATACGTAATTCAGCTTATCCTTTCTACCTACACCCATTTTTATTCTTTATAGGCTATTCCATTATTTTTTTTTATCACGTTATCATATTCTCGAGATCATTTCTTTTAGATCACTTTCTTTTTAATTTAAAAAGTCTCATGCTATTTCCCGGTGAGCACTATCGCGACATCATCAAGTAAGTTCTTTGTTCGGTTCCATCGTTATAGTGATGTCAACCATACTTTCTATAAGAATTTGAATCTTGTAGCAATCTTGTGTTATTCTTTGCAGACTGCTCCTTTTAGACAAGTTATATCTTGGTATACAATCACCCCAAAATATTCGGAGTAGCAAGCTTACAAATACTGGTCAATGATATAAAAAGTATACTCCATCATTTTTTACCACGTTAGGGGTGCACGCAAGGTGTAGTGTACCGTGAATGCGTTCATTAGTGTTACCTTGCCACACTTATTTCGTTTTAACAATACTGCTAAGATATCCTCTTCCTATTGTTCCATTTATCCACAAAATTCGATGTGACATTTCCGCCACTTTTTAGATTTCTTTTCAATACAGTAAAAAGCATTAGGTTATCCAAGCTTTGGTATGTAATACTCTGGCACATAAGCCGGAAAATTCGCTTTTCACATTCGATTACTTTTTATTGGTTAGGTGCCCATGTACAAAGTAGACATTCTATACTTATAATAATTTTTAAGCGCCGTTATACATCCCAGGACGGTCGTTGATCCAGTATCGGAAGATATAAAGCTAAACAATCTCGAATTATATACATTATATACATTGCAAATGATAATTATCTCCTTTCCCAAATAGGAAAGCTAATATTACTTTTTCTTTTACTACTGGATTTTGCTTTGCAATCTGTCACAGGCAACTTTTTTAATCGTTTTTTTCACCTACAATTTTTAACTTGCAAAAGCATACTTAGTTCAGCTGTTTTAAAAATTATCTGTAATTCAAATATTGATTTATTTAACTGACATTGAAATTGAAAACTACAATTTCGCATTACGTACATACATAATTGGCCATTACAACTCTTCAGTCAGGATTATGGCCTAGTTTCTCACCCAATTATGTGTGTTAATTTTGTGGCGGGACCTACACTTTAAAGTCGATTCTGAACGACAGATTTTTGAGAAACTTTTCATGGCAATTTTATTTACTCTCAGAGCTTTGACAACGTGTTTTCGTGTCTTTCTATACAAGACATGAAGTAGTACTCTTTACAATTAAGCCAACTTAGAGTGAACCCTGTTGAATAGTAAAATAAATTTTATTCCATAAATTCAAACAGACATCCGATTCAATCCAATATCTCATTTTCAGTAGCATATTGTGGCAGCCAATATTGATGTACATTTGTTTAAATGTCCACGAAGAAGATAACTTATGTGTGTTTAGGAAGACATATCCTCACAGGCAAACAAACGCTATTATTGAATTCCCGACAATTTATAACTTGACTTTTTATCCTTTAGAAAATGGAAACTGAAAATAATCTCTTGAAGAAGAAGAATGGAGAAAATTATTTTGTGGTGGACGAAGAAAAAAATAAGTCTGCCAATATAAAAATTGCATGAAAGTCAAAGATTTCAATTTAACTAGATTAACCCAAGAATATCTCTGCTTCCTTTTTATTTTAAATTATTTTATATTCTTTGTTTATTATAATTTTTTTTTTTTAATTTTATTTTTTTTTATCAAATAAATCTTAAATAAAGAATTTATAAACTTATTGTTAGAAATAAACTTCTAAACGAATAATTTAAAAGAGGTTCTAGGGACACTCACAAATTTTTAGCTACCTCAGGTAAAGAATTACGCTACACGCCACTTGAATAGCAAAAATTTGTGGTTGAACAGAATCCCATTTTTTCTCAAAACGTTGTCATCTTCTTCGAAAAAAAAAAATTCTTTAGAAATGTGTTATTTTACAATTTTGCTACCAAAAAATTACCGACTTTTGTAGAGAAATATCAGTAAAAACTTAAGCACAATCAAAACTCAAAAGACTCATATGGACCTATTGTTGCAAAATATTCAAAATTTAACAAAGCCTGATGGTCTAGTTTTTGAAAAACTTAACTTTATTTAATCAGCACGTTGTAAATAAGAAAAAAAGTTAAAGTTCACTTTAGCTAAAGTTATCTTTAATTAAACCCAACTTCAACGACAAGTTGTAATAATATCCCTTAATAACACCAATTAGATATTATTGTTTAACTTTTTATCTTCACAGCATTGTTAATAAATACTTCTTCTTGCTGACTATGATTTTTTTAAAAGTTGGAATGGCATAACTTATACCGCCATTAAAAGATATTCCACTTTAGATACTGGACCTACATTTTAAGCCGACTCCGAGCGACAGAATATTGAGAAACTTTTTACGGCAACTTTATTTACTCTCAGAATTTTTACACTATTAACCAAAGTCGGAAGGTAATACGCAAAATATGACAATAATTTCTACGACTTAAATTGAGATGCTCCAATTAGCTTTTCCGACTCTCAATGCCCAGTCTTTATATACAGAAAACTTTATGAGGATGGGAAAATTATTTTAGACATTATTCAACCTTATTCGGTACACAATTCAATTTGATGGCATAGCAAATTGTACGATTCAATGTCAATCGGAATCTCCTAAGTTATGACCAGTAAAGGAGAAATAGTAAATTGCAATTTTGCGAATAAATAAAAGAATCGGGCTAAAAGATGGGTTAGTTGGTACAGTGCAGAACTTCAATTGCTGAGGGCGTGTGTTCTATTTCCACCAAAGACTATGGGCTTTTTAGAATAGAAAAGAAAGTAAGAATTACTTTAAATTATTCTCGAGAAAAACACATAAAGTAATGTCGCACACTGCCGCTCTTTCCTTTCTCCTATTTTATCTTCCTTGTATTCCAACACAAAGCACATCATTTCGGAATGTTGTCTCAAAAACAAACAAAAAAATGAAATAAAAATACTCATGTTCACTATTCCTTTGGGGGTGATCAAGTGGTGCATATTTTTTTATCTTTAAAAACAATTCACTACAAAACATTTCTAAGAACCAGAAAATTATTAAGTTTGTTATACTATACATCCGGAACTACAACTAGGAGGGGGATTTTATTTATTATGAGAAAAATATCAAACATTATGAAGTAGAAAAGCAAAGTAAAGAAGAATTTCAAGCAACTACAATTCGATTAACAAGAAATTTACAGAACCTATTAATTAAGTCAGTACACAATTCTCCGCGTAACTTAATCAGTCAGTTAAGTTAAGTAAAAAACTTTATAATACAATATAATTTCAGGTTCAGCATTTGCGGAGAATTTAATGCTGAGAATGATCGTAGAACCAGAAAGAACTGGCGAAATTAAGCAAATCTAATTCAGTGTGGGAATGCAACCCATACCCTCCTGATAAACAAAACGTTTTTTTATACCGCGCTTATTAAAGAAGTAAGATAAAGGATAATTGAGGAAGATATGGCAAGGATTTAGATATTTATCAGACAAAACAATGCTTAATAAGATAACAACTATTAGCAAAGGTTGAATAACGAAAAAACATCAGCATATTTTAACTAAAAACTTAAGCGATCGATAATCAAATTTCTCAAATGCACATGGCAAACAGAAATTAGGCCCGAAAAAATAATCAAAAGGATGAATGGTTTTCAGCTATTGTTTTGATGTGCTTCTCTTAATATACACACATAGCTTACTCTTACTACTAAATAGCTATCAGGGTCAAGATGAGTAAAATGAAAAACATACTCTTATATCCAGATTGACATCATCCAATTATCCGTAACGTTCCATGTTTGGATTCTAATTTTTATGATGAACAGTTCGCAGTTTATACAGTAGGATGATTCAGGTAATGCAACAAATTGTATTGTTGTTAAGCTGCCGTTACTTTACATACATACTCGTATATATGTGGATTGTGTGGTGATTGTAAAAGTATAATGGAATAAACCTGTGTTGCATATAAATTGGAAAATTGAATGCGATGAAAAGTAACAGTTATGACCTACCAAGCTGTCAACAAGCTGTGTATCGAAACTGTCAACTATAATAATAAAAATAACAGTAAAAATATTATACTTTCCCCTATAAACGTGGATGGATTTTGTTTGTATCAAAATATATATGTATATATGCATGCCCATATGTATACAGTATTCAAAATAGCATACGGCAAACATATTACTGACATGAAAACTCCGACGACAATATTACTGGAAGTCACCAAAAATTCAAACGAGGAAAATTCTCTAAGGAAAATATCAATTAACACAAATATTTTAAGTAATTTTCAAACAAATTGACAATAGTTTGTCGGTCCTAATAGAAATAGGGCTTCATTATGAAATTTTGTTACATTGCCATTATAGATGGCACCAGGAATAAAGTGTATACAAAAGAAAAGAGAAAATTTGGGAAATATCAGGAAATAAGCGAATATCTCAAGAGCAAAAATAAGACTAATGGCCAAAGTACAACCTTGCTTTTAACTATAGGGAGGATTTTAACGGGCAGATAACTTGTTTTTTCGTTATTATAAGATAAGAAGTAAGCGTTAGCTAAAGGAGGAGTCATCCTACCGGTAGATTTTTAAAGTTAAGTTTATGCCTAAACTTGTCATATTATCCATCTTAATTCTCAATATGGCAACTTGTAATATAAACAAAATGAACAAATACAACAAAAAAAAGCCAGTCGTTGCCACTGCATTTAAAAACTTTTTAAAATGGAACAGTTTTATCGGCACGTGCCATATTTTTGAAAATGTTAACTTTATTTTAATCTGTAAATTGTAATAACGAAATAAACTAAAGGTTACTTTAGCTAAAGGTACCTTTAACTAACCAAGTTAAACGTCAAGTTGTAATAATGGCCCTAAGTGTATTAATATGGCAACTTCAATATTAAAGAAAATGAATACATGCAACAGAAAAACAGCCCGTCGTTGCCACTTCGTTAAAAACACTTGTTTAATTGAGCAGTTTTATTGACATTGTTCGGCACTGCATATTTTTGAAAACTAACTTTATATTATCATTAGGTGTAGTAACAAAAAAGTTAAGTGTTTTAAATTTCACTTTAGCTAAAGTTACCTTTTAGCTAAACCAACACTTAACGGCAGTTGTAATAATGGTAATTAATAACATCAATTTAAATATTATTATTTAACTTTTTGTTACTATCTCACAGCATTGTTAATGAATGTTTCTCCTTGCTGACAATGAATTATTTAAAGGTTGGGTATGGCATACAACATAAACGCCATTTTCAGATTGGTATGGCATAACATAAACCGCCATTTTAAGGTTTTCTATTTTGTGTACTGGACCTACTCTTTAAAGACGACTGCGAACGATGGTTTATTGAGAAACTTTTTACGGCAATTTTATTTACTCCCACAGTTTTTTCAAAAATCTGCTCAGAGGAAGTATTCAAAAAATATATTTCAACAGAGACCCTTGAACTTTTACAATTGATAACGATAATTTTGAAGCTAATTGTCATTTGAAATTAGTTGTCATTTATTCATTTTATTTGGCCAAATCGCCTTGGGCGGATATAACATTCAACATAATAGGCAGAT
>QOCX01000352.1:172924-208816 GCA_005959815.1 Sarcophaga bullata | reverse complement strand
GGTACAAATTAATATTATACTGAGCCTACATAGTAGGTAAATAATAAAAAAATGATAATATATTAATTATAATAGATTTAATTTTAATAGATTAATTTACATATGAGCCTACATAGTAGGTTAATTAATTTATAATGATGACTTTCAATTGATCTTTACATTTATGTTGTTGGTATTCTTTGTCATTGAATTATAATTTTTAAATTTTGTTCTTCTATATACTTTCTTGTTTTGTTTTTGTAAGTTACTGTTTTAAAGATTCTGCAAATAAATGACCAGAGTTAATGAAGTAATTAGAATTAAGATATTATTCTTTTTAAATTTGTCTTCAACAAGAGCAGAGCATAGCTCGGAACATACTTAAACAAAGAAATTAAATTAATAATAAAAAAATAATAAAATAATATGAAATACCTAAAGTGAAAATTAAAAGGTTTAAATAAAGAAAAGAATAATTAAATAAAATTAACCAACGAATAAAATAAAATAACTTGCACAAAAAACTTTCATAAAACTTATTCAAAAAGTGGCAGATAATTACAAAATTGAAATGGTTCTATCAGATCAATACCCCGGATTGAATTCAAAAGATTTTAAAAACTTTTTATCAAATAAAGGTATTCCAATAGTTTCCATTTTCGAATGGCTTAAATGAAAGACTCAATCGAACACTTGTAAACAAAATTAGATGCAGAGTATATGAAAACGAGGGAAAAAGAGCTTGGACGAGCATAGCTCAAGAATGTGTTCAGTCATAAAACGAAACCGAACACATGATTACAGGATTTACACCAAAATATTTATTAGAAAGCACAGACAGCTCAAGACTGAAGACTGGTTTTATAGCAGGGAAAGAGCTTTACAGAATACAATAAAATCCCACAACTACAACAAACAACTGTTTGATCAAAATAGAAAACATCTTGAATTCCAAGTAGGAGCCTTGGTATGTGTCACAAACGATTGAATGAAATAAAAATTGGCCCGTACAAAAATATAAAAATTTTCCAATTCAATATACAAGATAAACGTAGGACACAGAGATTCTCAATCAAATCTATTTCATATTACAAAATTAATTCCGGTTACCCACATTGAATGAAAAATGTACAGTTGAAAAAAAAATATATTTTTTAAAATACTTGTTAGAAGAAATAGACAAAATTTCCAATTTATATCTGAATACATATATATAAATTATAAATTATATATGTATATATATAAAATATATATATATATATATATATTTCTCACCATTATACTAATACCTATCACTACGTATATATATATGTATATCTAAAATAAAAAATAGTATGGGAATTGAAATGTTAATACTATGTAGTCGCGAACAATTTCTAAGTTATTGTAAATGCGAAAAAAGTAGTATAGTATAGAAGTAGTATATATAATAAAAAAAATTATATTCACTCACCCACATTACTTGTTCATCGCATTTGGATTTTGCAAGCTAATGGAGTATCCAACTGGTAAGGCGAAATACATAATTTGTTGATACTGGTAATAATGGATAATTAAAGATAATTTTGATAATTAATTCCAACTTACTAAGTACATTAAAATTATTTATTATATAAAAGATGTATTCTAAACATTCCGGAGTAGACTAATGTTCTAGGCGTCAGACTAAATTAATACTTATACAAGTATAACATTTGGAGAAATATCTCACAAATTAACAAAAAAAAAATAATTCAATAAATTCCGGATATACCTAGGGTTAAAAATATATATACTTACGCAACAATTGGATGGTTTCCAAGTTGACGCAAAATTTAATATAATATAAGTATAGTAACATTTAATATAAGGTTAATTAACCGTAAAGAAATCATGAAAATTTCAAATCATACAGATGATCACTCTTTTGCTGTAATTTCTTTTTATTTTTTTGAAAAGTTTAAGCACAGTATACTTCTCTTTATAGAGAAACCAAATCAGGTTCTAACATATCTTTCTTATTCGTTTTCTTTCTTGCACTTCCAAACCTGCTATGGTAATACTTAAATGAAATCGTGTGGCTCAAATCACCATTGAAATTATTTTAATTAACAAAGATCCATAAGTAATTGCGTTGGTTCTAATAACCTCATTCGGAGACACTGGATTGATCTTCTGTCACATACTTAGTCAAATTTCTACGCCTATAACCTTTAGGCCGATATTTTGCATAAGCTCCGTATGGATGCCCTAGAATCCAACAGTAATAAATTAATTCTTGACTTTTGGAAAATCCGTAAACAATGTCTTCTTTCTTGGTTCCATCGGTTGTTATTTAACTTCCAAGGCAAATAAAATTGTCTACTTCTTTAATAACAATATCGTCAAGCAACAGATTATCAAAATGTTTAATGCCATGAATTTGGTAGTATGTTAATATCCATTTAATAAGCTACGTTTGTCTCTGTTGATAAGAAAAAATCAGAAGCTTCATGTTTATAGAAAAAGAAAAAAAAAATTGGGTCGTGTTTATTATTAAAACATCTTAATAATTCATTTCGGAAAAGTATTGACTTCTGCTCGCCTTCAGGAAGGAAAATATCAATAAGACGAAATGAAGGCCTCCTGAGAAAGAGTGGATTCAATCAATACTATTTTTATCATCGCCACACAAATGATGTCAGCTGAGTGCGTTGTTGCAGACAATGACAGATGGTGTAAACAAGTCAGCTGCTTAGCCATATGATTCTATGGCAAGCAAAGAAAAGAATAAGAAGTACTCTGAGTCTCGCCCAATCTTCCTGGAAGTTTTTGACTTTACATATGACTTTAAATTCATGCACTGATATAAGAGTCCGCTTTGATAATTTTTGTCTGCTCCTGCCGCCTTAGAAGTATTGCTTTTTCGTTCGGAGTCGATTATAAACTGTAGGTCTTGCCAGTCATGGATAAAGTTAACACATACAACATAAGTGATGTGAAAAGCTAAGTACTAATCCTAACTGAAGGGTAGTAATGACCAATTATGTATGTACGTAAGTAACTGTGGTAGTATTGTTCTCCGTTAGAACAGAAGAGCTGTTCTGAAATATTTTGCTGATATCTTTACTCTTATAACACTAAACTACTCTTCTTGCTGCTGTCTGCCTCGTACAAATTTAGATCGGATAAGATTAATTCGTTAAATACGGTCTCTATATTCGCATTCGTCGTATTCAATAGGGGTTTGTTTTAAGGCCCCATCTAGACCTCACCTCGAAATTAAGTAATTTTTGACGTTGAATTTTATTTCCTTTAAAATTTTTAAACAAATTAACCAATTATTGGTTATAAAATTAGATTTTAATATACAATATTTCATTTTCGTTCCGGTTATTTTATTTAAGCAGAATTAATTGAATAGTTTTATTATTAATGAAAAAGTTACTCATAAAATATTATTATTATTATTATCCGTATGTATTATTTTATCTTTTAAACATTCGTTCCCCTTTAACATAATCCCAGATAATGTAAATAAATTTAACAACGCAGCAGAGCCTATAAATGATAATTGCATTGCTTGTTGATTGTTTTATAAAACCGATAATCGAACATTAACATCATGAAAGGCAAACAGAAGATATCTTGAAATATTTATTTCATAAAAAAACATGAATTTAATTCTCAATTTCAAAGCAATACAAACAAGTACTAGCTCATCTAAAAAAAGAGAAAAATTAAAAATTAATAATAATTTCAGTAAAAAAATAAAAAAGTAAAAAACAAAACGTTTGATCGATAATAAGATTTACATTCAATACTACAATAAGCAAAATAAATGTGATAAAAAATATAAAATGAGTGAATTTAGTGCTGCACAGTGGTTCGATTTCAACTATCAAATCAAAATTTAATCAGTTAACAATGTAACAAGTTAATCGATTATACAGTACATCGTTTTAAGTTTCAAAAGTTAAAATTCGGAAATGAAATCAAACCAAATTTATTACAATTGTCCTGGTTAAAAATGGAATATTATTTCATTCATATGGCTAACGCAGCTGATCTCATTCGATTGGAAGAATTTTCGTACACTTTTTCTAGTGCATGGGGTCGTATCACGGCCATGTTCTTGCTCATTGGTTTGTCGGCATAACCATTTTCTTTAACGGCGCCTCCACAGAAAGCAGTCCAACGGTGTCAACGGTGAAATATATATATGAAGTGGAAATGGTCGGAAAAGTCACGATTGCTGTTGGTTGCTCGATGGAGTTGATATTATAATTAAAGTTGGTGCTATTGATGATCATTGATACTATTGAAGAATAATTAATGGAGTTTACGAGCATATTGAAGTAGTTATTTATCAGGCAAATTGCAGGCCATCGTGTTCCTCCGTTATTGAGGAGTTCGATCGGCTATTAACGCCCTCTTCCTTTCATAACACTCGACCTATCCTTTCACCATATTTTACTTTAATCAGAAAATCAATCATGTTTCGGATTGTATTTTTCCTCCTTTTTTTCTATTTGTTCACTCTTAATCACACACCGTCTCCTATACACTACATCCGAATTCATAAAAAAATATTCAAATATTCCACCAGAGTTGAAAAGCAAAAGAAACATTTGTATATACGAGTATATATATATATTTATTTATAGCTAATTTTATTATTGACCGTCCTCCACCAGAGTTGACAAGAAAAAGAAAGATTTTTATGCTGTGGGCGGAAATGTAAAAAATGCTATCTAATGTCAAATATCCTACTTAACACACTTAACTTGTTTTGGTTACTAATCATTAAATTCATGAGTTTATGTAACGATCATCCTTATGCACACGAAACAAAGCAAATATCTAAGCTTTAATTTTAGATAGACAAAATTTAGTCAAATAAATTTTGATAAATGACCATTACAACCAAGACTCAATTCCGTAGGGCATTCTGACTTAAATTTAACTTAAATTCAACGAATTGGACTGAAGTATTTTGCCAGTCACAATCCAACCGAAAACGATTCATCTTTTCGAACTCTAGAAAGTATTATCCCGCAGTATACATCTCCACCCAATAGTAAATCCCTATGGGCATATTTAAAATATGTTAATGGGAGATCAGGTGCATCAGCACATTTCGCTAAGGAGCTTGTAGATAATTGATTAGTAAGCTTTTCAACGACATACGCTTCCGTGATCAATTTAAATGCTGGATTAATATGAGACCTAAGTGAAATAATACAAACTTTTCTAGAGTTTGCTATCACTGCGCATTTAAGGCCCACAATTGTGGCAGCTGGAAGATCTAGTTTCCGTTGTAACTTTGGAGTAGCTCTATCAGAGCTTTAGCAGAAAACATGGCATGATCCAATTCTATATTAACATGGGCAGTTCCTAACAGAACAGTAGAAGACGGGGTGGACTGTTAACGGGTGACATAACTTTAAAAAAAACAGGCGGCAGAGGATGTCGATGGACCATTATTCACTGCGTTTCGATTATGTGCATGAACATCTGGGGAAGATGTTTTGAATTGTTTGGTTTCAGCCCTTGATCTCTCCGGGGTAGAAGATTCGATACGGTGAAGTAGCGAGTGATGATTCTGTTTACAAATATAGCGAAGGTTTGAGCTATGGCATCTTTTGAACTCATGAAAAACGGCCAAACAATTCGAGCAACACTTATAACCTTTAACGGATAATATGCATTCACTGACCAACATTCTTAGAAATTACAACTTGGACAATTTCTTTTTATATTTTAGGCAACAGTTCCAAAAGTTCTAAGTTTAGGGGGCCATGAGAAATGCTTAGGCTATCATTTCGAACTGCAGATTGGGTAAATGTACCTCTAAACAACATCAATGTTATTGAACTTTCAGTAGACCAACTTTCGTCATTTTTACAAAATGCCATTGAACACAGCTTTCTAAAGGAAGCTATCCCAAACTATTCTCTTAAACGTTTCCTATTCTTAATCTGAAAATCGTCGTAATCTTAATCTAACAACTTTGAGAAACAATGCTAGGAGAAAATGGTTTAGGTACAGACTTTTGCTTTAAAAAGCTTAACTGACTTTTCTAAACAATGCTATCCGTGAAAATATTTTTAAGTTAAGACATTCTAACTTAAAAGCCTTAATAAATCTTCTCCAAACCTTTAAAATATGTCTAAAATTATCCGGAAGAAGAAATTCATTCCAAATCTCAAACTAAATCGTAACTTGTATATAACATATATTGAAAAGAATCTGCTCAAAAATTTCTCTTTAATCTTTCTATTTCTACAAATTTGAGTGACATAGAGACAATTGATAATATTTTCAATTCTATAAGAATACTTATGCCCTGCGTTAAATAATGACGTTATTTTTAATATATCAAACAATAAAAGCGTTAGAAGGGCCTTAAAAATCAAAAAATTTCCAGAAATAGATAGCATTTTTAACAAATGTCTAAAAATAATGCCTCGAAAATGATTAGAAGTGTTAGAAAACCTGTTTAATGCATGTCTCATGTCTCATAATACCAAGCTGCCTCTGACAAAATAATAGTGAAAAACAATTTCATTGATCAAAAATCTACGACAACAATTTTGTTGGACATAAAATCTGCCTTTGATTTAAAATAATTAAACGTTACTTCACGAATATAATGTTCTTGCTGGTTGCCCTCAAGGCTCTAATCTTTCCCCAATTCTCAATAATATTTTCACCGCTGACTTTCCAGCATTCCCTGGAGTGAACCCTCAATTTAATCCAAAGATACATCCCTCTTATGATTTAACACCTTCGCAATTGACACATTAAACAATTTTTTAAAGATCTGTAAATACAGTAATTAATTACTTTATAAAATGAAAAATGGTTAAATCTTCAAAAGCCCAATCCATTTACTTCTCTAGAAAAAGAAAATAATGTTTCTTAACTCAAAATAATATTCAAGTCAATGGCACCCATGTCCGTTGGGAGTGTACTGTAATATGTCTTGGTCTTACGCTTTATAGAAAAATGCTATTCAATGATCACATCAGTTACATCATTAACATTATAAAAATTACAATCAAAATTATTTATCCATTTATTACTTTACATTGAAAAAAAATTTTTTAATTTATAGGTCGTATTTCACTCAATCCTGTTCTACGCTTGTCCTGTAGGTTTAGGTTAGAGACAAATACAGTACCCGGAGGTCAAGTTGACCTCCTAAAGGAGAGAGGATAATAGGAGAGATAGGGAAAAAGGAGAGCTAGTAGGAAAGGGGGAAAAAGGAAGCGAAAGAATAACACAGACTAACAAACACATAAGAGAGCGCGACTAAACTGTTAAAGCCCTAGCACTTCTCAGCCAGCTCAAACTAATAATGAATCTATAAGAGCCTTAATGTTGGCTCTCAACAAAGAAGAGACAGTTATAGTCTTTGATAATCTCCAACTTCTCCTCATCGCACCATACCCTGCAATAGTCCGGCTGGGATCTGTTCCAGATCCTTGTCAGCGATCCAATCCAGTCTAATCAGTGCCCCATAGTAAATCCAATAACTAACCTTAAACTGGCTTTATCCAAGCCCAGCACTCAACCTGTTCTTACAATAGTGCCCTATACATTATAAGTATCCTTAAACCAGGAACATAAGCTCAGGCACAATATGGCTTTTTCCGAAAGTCGGTACCTCCCCTCAGGAAAGACGACGTTCAGAATTCTGGAGTGTCCTATCGAGCGCTGTTTTCAGCAGCCCAATTCTCTTAGACGCTTGGCACTACGCGCTGCTTGACATACAATTCAAGCGGAGTCAGGCAGAGCATAGTATCAAGAGCAGCCTGAGGACAGCTATACCTCATTCCAGTTATATTCAAGAAAGCAATCCGCTGAACCTTATCCAAGATTTTCCGTTGAAATTCTTATCCAATGGACTCCACCAAAAAGCACTACCATAAGTAATAACCGAGCTAACAATCGCCAGACATATCCAGCGAATGGCCCTAGGCGGAAGACTCCAGCTCTGACGTATAGAGTTCTACACTGGTAGAAAGAAATTCTGACCCTTCTTTATTATTTCCTTCTTAGAGTGCTGTCCAGAACAACACATAAGTAATTGACCTCAGAAGACAACGGAAGCTCCCTACTAGGGATGTCAATCGGGAAATCCCGAATTCAAAAATCCCGGGAATTTTTTGATTTCTTAAAGCTTATTCCGGGATTTTTGGAATTGTAAATTGAGAGATTATAAAGTAAGAAAAAAATTGAGCTTACAGCATTATTTTTTATTTAATATTACGAATATCGAATTGCACGATAATCCAACTTCCATTGTTAAGAAGTTAAACGTTGTCCCCGATATGCAATAAAATCTATTAATACAGCTGATGATTGAGACAATCAACTTTCTAAAGAAATAGATTTGTTTGAATCACGAGGTGTTAGAGGTAGCTATTCACTTATCGTGTATATAGTTATATTGAAACCATTTTGTTCACAAATGGAGATTGCGAGAGATGTTTTTCAGCGGCAGCGTATGTTCGCAACAACATTAAGGCTCTTCGACGGTATATTAAAGGCTTTTATCTTTTTAAAAAATTACTTAAAATAATGAAGTCGCCGTAGTCTAGTTGGTAGTGTGTTGGCTTATTAGAGGAAAGGACAGGGTTCGAATCCCCGGCCAGACATTAAAAACGAAATATGAAAAAAATATTTCTTCGTCTGCTTCCTCTCAGCAGATTTCTGGCAAAAGCTCTGAGAGTAAATAAAATTCCCATGAAAAGTTTTTCAAAAATCTGTCATTCGGAGTCGACTTTAAATTGTAGGTCCCACCACTGTATAAAATTAACACACACAACAGAGAGAAGCTAGGCCGTAATCCTGACTGAAGGGTTGTAATGGCCAATTATGTATGTATGTATGTATTTAAAATAATGAATATAATTAATATTATTTTGGATATTAAATAGTGTTCTTAAAAGGGTAGATATTTGTTTCTTCACTAATGTGCTTATGTATGTATGTATGATTGGGAAATCCCGAATCCCGGGATTTTTAAAAATCAATCCCGTTTGGCATCCCTACTCCCTACCACCTAACATCGGTAACCTGAAGGTTGCAATTCTGTACTTACTCGAGAACAAAACGAGGTTTGTCTTATTGGAATTTATACCCAGACCGTAGTTCGAAGCCCAAGAGGAGAAAGTTCCAAGCGCAGACTCCATCAGTTTCCACATCGTCGACAAAAATTTACCACCTACCAGAATAACCACATCATCAGCGTATGATACAACCTTAAAGCCCCTACTTTCCAGACGTCTTAAACCAGCATTAGCCACCAGGAGCCACAGGCCAACCATCAGGTATATTACACCACCGATGACAGTCCTTATACACGTCCACCAGATATTCGTATAATATATTACCAGAATGAAAAGCAAAGCAACATCCTCGCCCTAATAAAGAGTCTCCTATTACAGCAGCAGAGTATGTCTATGTACGGCTGATTATCATCTCAAAAGTTTATAAGTCTGTCTCATAATAAGCTTCTAAAAATATTCTACAATTTACCACTGTGTTGTTCAAAATCGCGATTACACTCGTTATTTAATATCAAACTTGTCAAGGATAAAATTAATACTGTCATATAAAACTTCTATAATTTCTCTCACAAACAAATTTGCACTTTATAATTTTAACTGTGCACTTCTAAATATATCACTTCGGTTTATTTATTTATTTATTTTTTATTTTTTTGTTAATTTTTTTTTTTTTGTTAAATTTTGCTCTGTAAGAGGGTTTTAGTAAATTTTGGCCTTATATATTAATTAATTATTTCTATTGTTAAATTATATTATGTTGAAAATTCACTGCTGACTAAACTCTATATGTATATGCTAAAATTATTTTGAATTTGACATGATATACATATGTCTTGATTTCCGGAACTTCAGTAGAAACAAGATAAAGTACCTCTGGAATTTTCGTTGAATTTTTGACGTTGTCAGAACATGATATCTTGGTGTTCCCAGAAATTTCACCAACCGCTCAATACAAATGATTCCCTACTTGAGCGATTACAGGGTGAACTTCGTTAAAACCGGGACCAGTTGGCTTGTAATAACTTCTGTTTATTTTTGAGGCAATTTTTTCAAATATGAAATAAAAAAGGTTATGTTTTTTGTTTAGCATTGAAAGAAAATTTCTGTATCTTGAGCGAATGCAATCCCAAGACATACGTACTTATATGTATTGCCTTTTCCTATTGACATAAACTTTGTAGTAAAATACATTTTTATAGTTTTTTAGAATAAATTAAAAATACTAAAAATTTCTTAGAAATCCACCAATTTTAACATTTCTTAGGACGTAAAGAGGTATGAAGAAAAAGGACGTAAAAAGGTATGAAAATACAATTTTGATTTGAAAACTAAAACGAGTTTAAATGTGACAGAATTTTAGAAAATCTGAGCGAGAAGCTTGCTAGGAAATAAGCAAAGCCAATTTATTTACTTTTTATAATTTTGCAAATGTCTGTACAATAATGTTTGTACAGTAATTATAATTATTTTCTTCCATTACATCACTTTATTAATTTCGGGATAAACATATAACATACTTATAAATAACTATTTTATTTTTGTCAACAATTATATGATATTACGAAACTGTAGCAAGTCTGCAAAAACGGAGGTGCTTGTTTGAGAAATGTGTCTGCATGGGAGATCCCACTATAATTAAAAATAAAATACTTACGTACTTTCAAACGGTTATAAAAATTAAATATTTTTGTTTATTATTTTATAATTTATGTTCTTTAATAAAGGATTTTGTTTTTTTTTTATTACTATTTTTTATTTATCTCTGAGCATGTACACATTCAAAGCAATATATCTTTATTAAGAATACCTATTGCTTAACACAAGTTAAGTGCTAGTTAATAACCCTTTTCAATAAATAAAAAATAGACACTTTCCATATGAGAATTACAATTTCAATTAAAGCAAACAAACAATTGGGATCTATTCTTTATTTTAATTCTTATTTTTTTTATTTTAGTTTTTTATACACGTTAAATTTGTGGTCGCACAGCATAACGACTTACTAATAAGTTCGCTTCTTTAGTTGCACTAGCGTTCTTATACGGCTGTTTCGGTATGACTGTGTGAGGATAGACGTTCAACGTCTATTTCCGGTATTGTTAGTTCATCTGGTATGTTGTCTGCATATTCTAAAGAAGACGTTTCCGAAAGCCGTTTACTGAGCGAAGTTTGTTTGCGTAAAACTTCAGCTAGAGAAGTGTTGGCATGATCACCGTACCGAGCATCCAATCCCTGGCGAAAGGCGTTAACCACACGTATCTAAATGACGTAATTGAATGACGAAATTGAAAGTTGAAATTTGAAAAAGAGAAAAGTGAATATTTTTAATAGTGAACAATATGTATAGGTTTTATAATAAAAATAAAGACTTGACAGACATATAGAGAGACGAACAAATGACAGCGGGTACAGTTATAGTTATAGAGAGAGATAGAGGTTAGATAGTTAAGCAGACAGATAGTAGAAAGAGGTACTAAATATATAAATAGAAAAAGCAGTACAAATAAAAATAAAAAAGTATATAAAAATAACAATAACAATAATATTCAATAACAAACATAGAAAGCAGACACATAAAAAGCGTTTACCCTAAAATATATACAATATAACAATAAGTATGTATGAAAGTAAACCTTTCAAATAACTTTTTCTAAAATACTACTTTTATTAAAAACAACCAACTAACTACCTTTAATGTAGTAGTTGAACAATAGAACTTAACAACAACAATTGGCTTCATAAATTAGCAGTGACAAGACAAAAACAATTAATGTATACATTTTTTCCATTGAATTATATACAATATCATCATTAATCCAGTATTTGACCGTAAAACAACAATTAATGAGCTTAGTCACTTATGTTTTTTGCACTTAATATTGAAACAAATGCGGTTTAATCTAAAAAAAAACTTTGTTAGAACTTAAATACAAAAATATTAAAAAAGTAATAACACATTGTATACATATTGTAATAAGTGTAAAGCTCTTAGGACACCTGTCTTTGCTAGATTTAAAAGGGTTGATTTTTCTTAATACTGACATTTCAGCTGACAATTCTTTGATATTGTAAAACACCGGTCTTAAACAAATTTAATCACTCCATTTGATATATGATATTTTATTTTTTATGTCTATTTATATTGAATAATTTTTTGTTCTACAGAGCGTCATGACCATTCGATTTTTTCTTTTGATTTATATAATTTGTTTTACAATAAAATTTCTCAATAAAAAATTGGTGATAATCATCTAACTATGATAATAAAATACTAACTACCACCATCTGCTACCTCGCTTATTATGTAACATTTTTCCACGAGCACAGTTAAAATTCAAGATCAAATTAAATCAATTATGAATTTTAATTACTATAAGTATGAATATGATAAATGTATTAAATTTTTAATAAACTATACAATGCACTGAAAAACACGCATTATTATTTTACAACACTATGATATTTGATAGTAAATTTATGTACATATGTATGAATTTCACTTAAAATATATACTATGTATATTTCACTTACAATAACCATGAATAAGGTTTGTTATATCTAGGAACACAATTTATGACAAAAAATCAAATTTATTATCAAAAAACCGTGAAACGCACCTAACTTAAAATATCAAACATCAAATCTTGTTAGACAATACGGACCTAACAATTATTTTCGCAAATACAAAAAATTAAACATATGCTTCCAAATTTAATTTCATATAATCTCATAGAATTTTTTTAATTCAAGTTTTTATTTAAGAGGAATTATTTGGGTAAGTTGGATAAAAATTACTTAACGTTTACATGTATTAGAATCATAATACTGGAACAAAAGAATTCCGGAACCAGTCAAGTTTCCGTTCCATTTTTATGACTAACAATGGCATCGTCGAAACTTTTCTAAGTATTTGTTAAAAATACAAATAAAAAATTTATATTGGAATATATTAAGTTTGTGTAAATTTTCTTGTAGGTATTTTAAGGAGAAACAAAAAAATTTTTTCATCGCGGTATATTATGCGTTTACTTACCGCAATACAAAATTAGATGCAAATCGGCATTCTCATACAGTCTTCAATTTACAGTAACATATACATCTTTAATAACATATGTATATACAAAAAAACATATATACATATGTTATTAAAAATTAGTTTTCAATAGCTTTTGGCGGAACTCTATAAAGATATCGTACACACTTATTTAAAGTTTCAAAAACGTAATCTAAATGTATACTGAATTATATTATGTCAAAATATGAGATTCGTCTAAAATATGAAAACGCGTCTAAATCTTTTAACTTGATCCGACGGTTCTTAATGGTGCCCCCAATAATAGGAAAAACATACATTTAGGCCTACTTTTATTGCTTTTTATGAATATGAATTAGAAAAATACAATTCATCATATAATACAAAATTTTATTTACATATCCAACAAATATTTTTTACTGAAATTATTTTCAAATTTTTATGTATGCCTAAAAGTTTTTTTTCTGAAGATCTACACTGTTTCTGTAAGAAAAATTCGATTGAAAACAATTTTAGATAAATTAAGCGGCATGATTGCTCATAACGCGATAATGTTGGTATAGCTAATTGAAAATAGAGAATTGAAAATATGAATAAAATCCAAACTCAATATCGCAGTAATATGCAATTTATTGATGACAGAATGTTAGCAAGTATGGGCAAATGCAAACTACAAGACATGGTATGCATATTGGTACTGTAGCTAGTGCCACCATTGTAAATAAAATAAAAGAGGTTTCCGCTGCGTATACAGTAAACAATTTGGAAGATCTGGCACTAAATTGAACCACTTTTTATATACTGAGCAGAGACTACCGAATGAGAGACTAAGCGAATGATCGGTGAATTTAACATAGTTGGTATACTTTCTAATTTTGAAATTAGTTTAATGTATTTTACGTAGTTTCGTATTTGTTCTGCACTGATGCGATAAACACCACCCACATATAGTGGATAGCAAATGCCTTAGTACCCCAATACATTTTCGCAATTTCACGAATTTGAAAAAGAGTTTGTATAAGAAATTGAAGTTTTTATATTTACTTTATTAACTTATGCCTGCTTTATTATAAAACAAAAAATTTTTAATGGTTTTCACAAAGCAAGAGAAAAATAATGAAAAGTTTCTAATGACTCCTATTTTTGCACCCCAAAAGTGTTGGTACCCCCAAAAAGATATCCCTTAACGTCGAACTTTCCACTTTGGTTGAAGAAGTTCGACATAATTTAATATTATTTAAGTGGAATACGTAGAAAATGTTTGCTTAAATGCATTAAAATGTCATTACGTGAGTGCGGACTATAAAAGATTAGTTAGGTAGATAGTTAGATTGAAGGAGAGGAGACCAGCCAATGGTACCATGTCATGGCATACACCTAAGCCATTATGTAGGCTTGTAGTGCAGTATCATTAGGAATATCACTTTAATTTTCATAGGAAGTCTGTACATTGTACCAAATTCCTTAACTTTTTCCAGATCACTCCTCTGTGACGCGTTATGTTGATATTGATAGGGCTTGTAATGAATCATTATTGACATCGTAAAAAAAATCTCATTACAATTAAAGAGGCAACACCGATTACGGTGACGTAAAGCATTAAAATTCTATATTAAACGTGTGCGCAAGACGCTTAAAAGTATACAGTATTGTATTTTTCTCATGAACGATATTGATGTAGCAGCAAATAGAAATAGAGTACAAAAAAACAACTGTGTTAGGTAGTTTCCTTAATTAACCACCTAACAACACGGGTGTGTTTCCAAAAAAACACAGACAAGTTTTCTTCAGGACTTAAAGCTAGAAAGCTTGTGCCTTTATTCAATTCCGATCTATAACTAAAACTTAAGACGACTAATAAAACGGAAAAAAGTGAAAATATGTAACTTAAGTAAATATTTACAAAATATCCGTTATTTTAAAGCAAATTAAAACATATATGATATTTCATGGGGAACAAAACAAGATCTCTTCATGAGAAAAAAAGAGAGTTAAATTAAAAGAAAAAATTAAATTAGCAACAAAATTAAACTTGTTGAACACGATTCAATATACTCCCGGGCAAGTTAGTGGCAACTGCAGCCGCGCCATTGTCCAGAGAGGATCCAGCCTCGATAATGCTTTTACGCATAATGGTAGCTATGGTTCTATGCTCGATTACTCCATCTACCTGTCGACACGTGGCAAAGACCGGATGAGCTTGAGGTATAACGCTACGGAAGTGCTCTGTAAGCTGAGGATCTATAATTACCGGTGGTGGGCGATTGGCAAGCAGGACGTGTGTGGATTTTCGCCATACTATTTAAGCAACATCTCCATTTGTTTATATATTTTCGTCTCTCCTCAATCGACTTTGCAACAAACACTGAGTAGTGTCTCAAAGCATGATTTTTCAGGCACATTTGCGGCATTTTGACGGTTGGATGGGAAGAAAAGAAGTTGTATACCATATTATTAGAAATTTTGTTTTGCGACTTTTCTCTTTATAAAAAATTAAAATTTATTTTGTTTCTGGTGGATTTTATTAGAAGTATTTTGAGAAGAAGTTGGTTAAATACATAATTTTTCTATGGAACGCATTATGTTGCCATTTTGAGTTTTGACTTCTGCTATTCGTACTTTACTTTACTTTTAACACGTTTACTATGCGTCCTAGACGCCACTCGGTAAGTGGTAGTGAATCATCCTTCACTATGACGAAGTCGTTTGGCTTGATGTTCTGCTGCTCTGTATTCCATTTCACTCTTCTTTGTAGTTCAGTGATATACTCATTCTTCCAGCGACCTTCAAAAATATATTGAATAGATTTTAGACGATTCCATCGTTTGATGTAGTTTAAATTCTCTATTAGTAGTTCTTCATCAGATTCAGGTGGAGCTATTATTGGTGCGCCTCACAAGAAATGACCTGGAGTCAAAGGCGGCAAATCTGTAAGGTTTTCGGTCAATGGTCACATTGGTCGGGAATTAAGTACAGATGCAATTTCACTTTTCACGGCAGCCTCCCAGAGGCCATCCATATACGGTGCGTAAGGCGCGATGAACGAGAAGCAAACAAAAACTGCTGCGTATCCTTCAACGATTTTAGCATTTGTAAATTAGACGATTTGATGTTAAAAGGACCCGCAAAATCAACTCCTTTATAAGTAAACGGCAAGGAAAAATTTGATCTTTCTGCAGGAAGTTCAGCCATTAGTTGATGTTTTACTTTATGCTTGTATCCAGTATATACAATATCGGATACATTTCCGCACTAAGTTCTTAACCAAATGATGTAGAACCCTTGTCTATAGACCATCTTTATCTAGAAATGGACATAATGTTAGAAGTCTCCTTTTCTTGTTAATTGGCCGCTTATTTTGTAGACATTTATGTTCATGAGGAAACTATTTCAGCTGTGCGAGATAAATCAAACGATTTTCTGTAAATTTTATTTCGTCTGAAGTTATAAACGATTCAGTGTGGGAATGCCGTTTCCGAATGCGATTGATGAATCGGAAACAGTAACTAAAAACTCTCAGGGCTCGAGCAAAAGAGGAAAACCGTTTTAACATGTCTTCGTGCTCTTCTTGAAGATGTGTGTTATTTTTACCTGTGTCGTCGAGACATACCTTCAAGTGATAAGTTGAGACTTTCTTTGTCTCCAAGTCAGTAGGCTGGAAAGCTCTAGGTTCCGGCCATAGTTTACAGGGTTGTGATAGCCAGGTGGGTCCATGCCACCATAAATCGTTTTCAATGAGTTCGTCTGGAGTACAACCACGGGTACCTAAATCCGCAGGGTTGTCTTCCGTTTTCAAATTTTTCAGTTGATATTGCTGGTTATACTCATGATTCTAGCTACACGATTTGCTACAAATGTTTTAAGACTGTTTGGCGGTTTTTGTAGCCAGGACTGTAGAGGAGTTCGTCCAAAGAAACAGTTCCTAAGGGAACAGCATTTTTCATTATACCTTTAACTAATTTTGACAGCAAGTCTGCTCCATACAACTCGAGTTTGGGTACTGTACTCTTTTTTATTGGAGCCACCTACAAGTAGATTACAAGCTATTTCTCGATTAGAAGCTGTAGTTCGCATATAAATTGTGCCGCAGTAAGCGTTTTCTGAGGAGTCATAGAATCCACGTATCTGTACTTTGCGTGCTGATGAAAATTGTACCCTTCTAGGACTCCTGAGTTTTTAAATCTGTTGTAGATTTTCTAGAATGAAGTTCCATTTTAAAAATATGGACGGTGGAACACTCTCATCCCAGTTCGTTTTGATTTTCCATAATTCTTGCATTAGGATTTTAGCCACTACGATTGGACCCAGCCAACCTAGGGGATCAAACAATAACTGATAATATTTGTCTTTTTGTAGGGTTGGGTACAATTTAGTTTGGTTCTACGTCAGAGTAGAAAGCATCGTGTTTTAACAGTGCTGGAATCGCCCAACTTTAATATATCTTCTTCGAGAAGATCCTCCCGGGCCAAGTTATTCAGTAGGAAACTGTCATTGGCAGTAATTTTCTTCATAGGGAAGCCCGCTGAATTTAAAGCCTGTTTTAATTCACTTTGTTTTAATTTGGCTTCCTCAAGACTATGTCCTCCTGAAAAAATGTCATCCACGTAGATTTCGTTCCTAAAAATTCTGCATGCTTTAGGACAAGAATTCTTGCAGTCCTCGATGAACTGCTGTAGAGTTCGTAGCCAAAAATGGAGCACAGTTGACCCCAAAGGTAACTGTTTTCATTTGATAGTATTTAATAAAATTGTCCGTCTGATTACGGAAAACAATTCGTTGATAGGGCCAATCAGCTTCATGGACACGTATTTGTCTGAACAATTTCTCTATGTCGCCTGTAAAAACGTATCTGTAATAGCGTCAACCATGCACAGTCTGCATTAAGTCAGATTGAAGAGTGGGACTCTGGTGTGAAACACCGTTTAAAGAAAATCCACTATTTGTTTCCTGTGATGCATTGAATACCACCCTTACTTTGGTTGATTTACTTTCTGGTCGAATTACCGCATGATGAGGCAGAAAATATGATTCTTGTTTTGAATTGTTGATATCTTGATGAAATACAGGTTCCATATGATCCAGATCGATATATCCTTGGAGAACTTTCTGGTACTTTTCCTTTAAATCAAGAGTTTTTTCCATCCGATAATATTGAGCTAAAGCACTATTTCTTGAATGACCCAAGTATATTTCACGAGGAAAATTTTCTTTAAATGGTAAGCGACTACGACTGACGTGTAGTAGTGTTTTGAAAAAAAGTTTCACAATATGTGTTCTCTTCATTAACTATAAAATCCTTCTCGACCTCTTCAAGTTCCCAGAACTTCTTAATCTAATTGTGAAGAAGCAAATCTTCTGAAGTCGACACAGTAGTAAAAAGTTTAGATCACTTGGTTTGTTTGGACATGATAAGTACCAACCGAAATGTAGTTCGCTCGCTTTTAGATTTCCAGAAATATTTTGTCGTATACCTTCAAGGTTGATGAGGGGTAAGACATCACTACCTATTATAATATCTATAGCTGCGGGTTTGTAAAACTTTGGATCAGCAAGATGTAAATTCTGAATTGATTTGTAATTTTCGATCAAAATCTTTATTTTGAAATCTGAGATTCTAGATTTTATATTGACGAAACATTTTCCCTTTGAACTTCCTACCACCCTTCCACCGAACCTTGATATCTGACTGCAATGTTTCTCAAGTGGTAAGGCAAGTCTTTGTTGAATACTTGTAGTAATAAAACTTTTTTCTGATCCGGCATCCAGCAAAGCACGAACAGTAAATAATTCTCCCCCCTTCTCGATGAGCGCTGTAGGCAATAATGTAGTTCCTTCACGTTGAATAGAATAAGTATTTGAGTATTTGAATAAGAGTTTCCTCCCTCATGATTTGGATTTGGTCTGGACTGGTACACTGACGAATTATTCGATCTGGACTTATCTTTATCTAAATGAAGCATTGTATGATGTCTTTTATGACATACTGAACACGAATTTTTATTCGATCACTTTGACCTAAAGTGTGTTGGCAATAAATAATTTACGCAATATTTATTTGAAATAACAAATTTCATACGCTCATTTGGTAACAAATATTTGATTTTGTTTGCATTTCTTGAAGTACTGCTATCTTTCGATGGAAGCTTTTTCCTATCTAACATCGTTTCTAAGATTTCTATTCACTCAGAGAGAGTGTCATTTAATTGTGGCCAAGTAGGTAGTTCACGATGATTTTTTAAGGACATCTCCCATTCTTTAACAGTTTCATCCGAAAGCTTCAAAACTACGACATGAGTCAAAAAGGTATCGTTATCATGCAATTCAATTTTATAGTTCTTCAAGATTGCCAAACAGTTGTAACTGCATTTTGGATATACCTTAACGATTTGGCCGGTTCATTTAAACTAGACTGAACTGAAAGAATCTTTTTAATTGATCCTACACCAAAAGCCTTTTATTTTCAAATCTATTCTTTAATTGTTACCAAGCTACACTATAATTAATATCTACCAAGTCAAAATCCTTTGCGGCTTGGTAGGCCTGGCCCCTTAATTTGCTTCGCAAATAATATAGTTTCTGTGCTGGAGCTATAGAAAAATCTTTCCCGATCACGGCCTAGAACATATCTCGGAAAGCCGGCCACTTGGAATAATCACCCTCAAAATCCTGTATTTCGCATGCTGGTAACTTTAATGTGGGCCTGAAACTCGATTGTTTATGTTCGGTTGATGTTAAAGAATTTTTTTGTAGACTCGTATAAGTTGCAAGCCCCATCATATCTTAAGGATACTTCATTTTTCGCATCTTCTGCTTGTTGTTTCTTGTATTCCAGCATATATTCCTCATAGGACTCAATTAACTTTTCCCACCTCTGTTGCAATTCCCGCTGATTTATGTCCAAAAATGCGGTTGTGCAAATTGCAGGACAGTTTCTATCAAAACTGGCGCAAAAGCTTTCGAGTTGCTTTAAATCAAATTTGCACCTTCTTTTTGACGCTGCCATTATGAAAACCCTGACCGAAACTTAACTCTTTAAATATTATAACAAATATACGAAATTGTAAAAAAATCTTAAAAACTTTTTCGGCCTCCTCTTCTACTTGAAATAAATATCCAAATATTTAAATAAACCACCAAAAATTTCCTTTATCCTCAATGTATATATGTATAAATGGCTTTCAAATTTTTCCAAAAATCGAAAACAAAATTTTGTCCTTATTCACCACCAAATATAAGAATTAATTCGTAGAGATTATTTTAAACGTATTTGATCTGTATTAAAAATCCATATAAATCCACCCGAATTAATATTTTGTATCAAAGAAATTATTTGTAAACTCACCGGTACTAAATACTGTCCCTCGAGTATTTGCTGGTTGGAAACCTCTGGCTTACAAAAATACCGATTTGATGACGTTACACAGAGATGAACAACTGGAGTTGGGTGTTGAATTTGTTATTGTATAAATTAAACTGTGGAGTTGTTTTTCTGTTGAATGTATTTGATTTTGTTGGAACGAAATAAATTGGAATATATACCGTTAGTTGAGAGTTTTTTGATGAGTAGATTTATAGTTGTCTCCATCTTTATTAGTGATGATACTTTCATTAGAGTTGCAATTAGTGGTATATTTAGTAATTTAATTAGTGGTTTTGTGATCTTCTTTTAATCCTTTTCTTGTAGAAATATTTCATGTATGGTTTACCATGAATATTAATTTTATACTACATGGACACTTTTAATGTTGATATTCACCCGATTTTTGATTTTTATTTAATTTAGAGAGAAAGTATGTCGCACAAAATAACTAATATACACAGTACATACCTTTTCTCCCTGTGATTTAATGTAACTTGCTTCGCCTTGTGGACAGACATCTTGTTGTTCAGCTTGTATTATGATGATAAACCCAGAATTGGTTGCATAAATAAGACCATTGTTGATGAATCCTTCACTGGCACGGGATGCACAATGGAGTACCTTTATTTTATTGCTTTATTCATCTGCCGTCGACAAGATGAAATAACTTGATGTTGCAGTTGGCGTTCGTAGAGACAACTGGCGTTTTCCTTGGTTTAGGGAATAGTGGCTTCGAGATCACTGATTCCTGTCCTAGCCTCCTCTAGGTTTTTTCGAAGGACCAAAATGTTAGGTAGTTTCCTTAATAAACCACCTAACAACACGGGTGTGTTTAGAAAAAACACAAGACAAGTTTTCTTCAGGACTTAAAGCTAGAAAGCTTTTTCAATTCCGACCTATAACTAAAACTTAAGACCACTAATGAACGGAAAAAAGTGAAAATATGTAACTTAAGTAAATATTTACAAAATATCCGTTATTTTTAAGCGTATTAAAACATATATGATCTTTCATGGCGAACAAAACAAGATCTCTTCATGAGAAGAAAAGAGAGTTAAATTAAGAGAAAAAATTAAATTAAAAACAAAATTAAACTTGTTGAACACGGTTCAACAAACTGCACACAAAATCATTGTACAACAGTTTAAAAGACAATTGTGTGAAGAGTACAACAAAAGTATTGTAATCTTCATAGTGTCACAACGTGCATTTCTTCTTGCAGTAAATTGGAGAGAAAAAATGAGCAAGAAAGTGCCGAACATCTTTTGAGTGTTAACCTGAAAAAAATAGCATAGCATACGCTAACATGGGCACTCGCTGTAGTCTGCAATGTGTGTGAATTCTCTCCGCACAATTATAGTGTGAAATGGTAATCCCTGGTATAGAAACACTTATGTACGCATATTTTTCAACGTAAACACTACTGAAATTCATTTGACAATACTGAAAATTTAGTTTCAGTAGTGAAACATGCTCTTTCAACACAAAGCATATTTCCGTTACTTCGCAGATCAATAAATGCTGTTGTACACTTTCAGAAAAGGGAACAATTCAGTATTGCATTCAATGAAGAATAAGCTAGCAAAATGTTTTGTGTACACGCTTAGTATATATCTGTAGTCCTAAGCAATAATTGCCTAAATCATTTGGAAATACGTATGCTATCATATTCTACTAACAAAACTTTTAATTTATCCTCATTGCTCAATGTTTAGTTAAATGTTATGGTAACCTTAGTCGCAATGAAGCTCCATTACATTTATAATATGCGTGTAAAGTATCTTTAATTCTGTAAACAAATTTTCTAAGGTATTTTCTCAAGACTTCAGTATACAAAACTTTTTTTTCTCGAAAGTATCAGTTTCGACTTAGGCTATTATTGCTTGGTATCAGAGGTATAATTGTATGTTTTAAGGAAATATAAATATAAAATATAATATAAATGGAAGATCGAAACTAAAAACAACAAATCCATTGAAAGATCGTGAAGTTCTCAGACAAAAAATATGGCATTCTATTAAATGCTTTGCACATACATATATAGAACCACAATACACTGGTCAGCAGTAGAGCGGTCTTTACGGAAACCGCAATGTCTGTCGCTGATTAGGTTGTTAGACTTTATATATTTCATATATATGTTTTGCCAAATCTCCATTGACGGACTTAGTATTCAATAATACGTGCAAATAATGAAATTATTTCAGCAAATAGGTATTTCCTAACTTTATGAGGCCTATTTCTAGATTAACGCTTATGTTAACAAACAAAATTGTCAAATTCGGGAAGATACATGAAATCTAAGAGTGTCCAACACAACCCGAAAAAGTCACAGTTAGGTGTGGATTTTGAGCTCCCAGGATTCATAATTTCTTTCAGAACGACGTTAGCCAGGTCTTCAGCTTCAACGGCGATACTGTAGGTCGATAATAACCAACTTCTTTTGACCTGAACGTGGTTTTAACATAACGGCGATATGAGCAACATAGTACATTGCATACGCTATCATACGTAAAGTTTGGTTCATACACCGTATACAAAGATAACTTCCTCAAAGCCTTCCTTATCAAAAAGACGGCATTGAAAAGCGCTGTAGAGGGCATATGGAAATCTACACTCCCAGGGATTACTTGATATCTGTAAGAGACGCTAAAGATCATCATACAAAACCGTTTTAACTGATATATTTTTTAATTTTTTTACTTTCCTGTTATGCTATGTTATAAAGTAAAATGTTTTAATTTATAATAAAAAGTAGCTTTAATTTGATATCAAACCTTTTTATGGATAATTTTTTGTTCAAAAATTTATTTTAAAACGATAACGGTGAAATGTATGAAAATAAATATATCTGTGCACATATACGAAATTTATAAGTTAAAAAAGGTGTAAAGCAGCAGTGCTGCCATGGACGCCTATGCGTGGTCTCGTCCACTGTCAATGCATATGTTTGGAATATAAGAAATAGAATTATGTCTGTGCTGCCTTTACGTAATTTCTTATAATTTAATATTATGTGATAAAATTCTTCTTTCATAATTTTTATCCTTTAAGTACAATTTTTTCTAAATATTACACGAACTCGTTTGCATAATTATTCTCGTTTTTATAAGAATATACTGAATTGCATTTTCAGCTATTAATTTGAATTACTTTTAAAATATAATATATTTTAGCCGGAAAAATTTAAATTTCTATTGACGCAATTGGTTTACTACTTTCATTATAAGTTAAATTTATTTGGTTATTGCTACTCTATTATTAATGCTAAAAACAGGTGTTCTAAGAGTTTAATATATTAACACGCATCTTGATTAGTATTAAAGTGATCGTAACTTAATTTAAAAAACTTTAATATATCAAACGTTTTACATAAAATAAATGCCTGAACTTCTTATGACGTCGGATTTAACATATTATTTTAAGTTTGTGAAGTAAACATTTGAAACATTTTTTTTGCTTAAACGCATAGCTAGATCTTGAATAAAATTTTCAACTTTATCTCTTTTAACTATTTAGTAGATCGATGCATTTATTTGTTACTGTACTTGTTTATGTTCATTAACCATGTCTCTTATTATCAGAGGAAATAAGACTGTAATACGACTCTCGAATTGTCCTTTCTGTACCATTATCATTTTTGTATATAAATAATTTAGGTTCAGTTAAATTTAAAGTATAAACCTTATTATTGGTGGCAATTGGATGGATTATTTGAAGGAGAATTTTAATCCTCTTAATTTTTAAAGGCCGAAAAACATAACCAAATAAACCACGATAAAAATTATTTTGCTTTTGTTTGAAGATCAGCACTACAACCATTAAAGTCAAGCCATTTAAATAACTCATAATACCCCCATTTACATGACGACTCATTTTTATAAGTAGCTAACGGTTAAGAGATGAAAGAGGGGTATATAAAAATTACGATTTCTGTTTTTCACGACTCTTTCATATTCCTCTTTAACTAGTAGCTTTTATTCATTTTACGCTTTATTAATTTTCTTTAATTGAAGTACTGTAGCAGAGACGCATTGCAACACATCAAATTAACTAATTAATCCGACATTTTTTTGAGTGGCTTGGTTCAAAAAGTTGCTCTATTCAACTGTGAAATCAAGTTCGATGACATAATTTTGGAGTGTTTAGCACAGCAACAATAAAATAAAATATTTATACATAACATAAATTTAAAAAGTCAATTTCATGTGTGGTTATGCTTAATCAATTCTAGATGCAAATAAAAAGTAAAATTAAAAAAAGTCATGCAACAAAAAAATCATGGCAAAGGCTTTTTGGAAGTTGTATCAAAAAAGAATTAAGAAAAAAACGACGTCACAAAAGTCGTCGTATAAATCTGGTAATGAAAATGAAAATTATGGCAGTAGTTTAAAAAATAAAATTTTTTATTCTTAATTGAAACACTCTGCAACTACCATTTAATGGATTAAAATTTTGCCAAAAACAATGATTATAAAATCATGCAGTTAAAAATTTGTGACATGTTTTATGATTCCATTACAAAATCGTATATGTTCGAACATAACTTTTGAGCCCCTTATTATTAAAAATCTAAAGAACTTAATTATTTCTTTAGCAGCCTTTCAAGAATTTATGTAGGTCTCTATTAAATTTAAGAGGTCATTGAAATAACAATAAACAACTTATTGAAAGTTTAAATAACTTTTTGGCACTAATACTATATACGCTATAAATGCCATAATTGGCTTCAAGTTTCTTATTTCTTAATTGGATTATTTTATAAAGAACAGCAAATCAATTTATATACAATATTTTATGATATTTCTGCATTTATGTAAATTTATTGATTTAAAACATATTCTTAAAAGGCAATGTTAAAATACTAACTAAAATTGTTAGAATACTAATTGCGAAAATTCCATTTCACATACACACGTAGAGTTAGCTTTTTTCTGCAACATCTAAGTTCATAAATTATCAAATTTAATTGACCCCTTATCGATATTTGTTTTTAGCTTTTACTTTAAGTTTGGCTGACCCATGGTATAAGAGTCATATATTTTCAACCTGTATGTACAAATGTATGTATGATTGTTATGATTCTATATATATGAGAAAAGTGATACATGTTATTAAAATGTTAGTGTGCGAATATTAAATAAACATTATAATAACTACAACACATCTACAAATAGCTAAAATAGCGAATTACAAATAAAAACGAATAAACATAAAAAAAAATTATGTAATTGAGAGATTCACTATATGACTTTCTTTTTATTGTAAGTAATTTTGTGGTTTCTGCTAATTTTTTAGGAGGTTAAAATTATAATCTTTAATGTGTGTGAATATCTCCTGTTTATGTAGCACACATGTATGTGCAGTATAGTCTCATTTATAAGAAAACATTTGTAAATCTCTCACTATCTTAATATAGTTTTTACTATACATAAAAAAAATTCGTTTTAATTAATACTATTATTCATAATTATATTTATAATTATGGATAATAATTTTGTTAAAGACGAACAAAAAATACTTTGGCGTGCTTGCGTGTAATTGATGAATATGTTATGTACTTGCAAAGTAGAGAGGAATCACAGTAGTTATCCAGCATAATAGTTTTTTGTGTTACAATCGCGTTAAAAATATATGAAGAAAAAAATTTAAAAAGAAAAATAATACAAAATAAAATCATAATAAATAGAAGAAAATACATGATATATAAAATTGTTACTATTTTTATTAGTTAACTTTGATTTTTGTATTCAGTGTTTAAATTTCGAGTACTGTGTGTAAACAATATAATTTGACTGTATTGGTTATAACAAAAGAGTAGTGTTGGATCCCAGACCTTGATTAATTAAGTAAATTGGGATGAAATGCATTGTGTATACAAAAAATTAAAAATAAACAGTAAAAGTGTAAATAAAAATTAAATAAATTCAATAATAATATATATGTATATTCAGGCGGATTTTCAAGGAGATATTGGAGGAAAAAATATTCTCTCCCATTATTAATTTCCAAATTGAGGAAAACAAAAATACATAATATAAATGGGAAGTAAAAATATTAATTAATGTCGAATTTATTCCCTTATTAATTGTAAAACGCTTTGTTTAGCATATGAATAATTTTAACCCCATACCTTCACTAACTCAGAAAAATTCTAAATTTTTTTCTTACACATTTACAAATAAATTTTTACTTTGTAAACAAATGCATATTAATAAAGATCCATTTTTCTCTCTTATTATAAATGAAATTTTAATTACGATTTTGTTCTTAGATATACATGTTAAAAATCGATCCAGATCTGTTTATTTCAGTTAAGTTTTTTTTTTTCAGGAAATCTTACATTCACTTGTTATTAGATTAGACGAAGAAATTTCAAAATGTTTTATTTTCCATTGTGTATCTCTAAGTAATAGGCTAATTAAGTTCGAAGTTTCTTTAATAATATAGATCGAAAGTATTTATATACTATACTATTAATAATTATAAAGTAAAAATAACTCTCATGTCTTACGCAGACCTTTGAACGTCATGATGAACGTATTATACATATTTCATATAGACATTATATAGACATTACGGCTTCTACTTGGATTTTTATACACTACAATAACGTTAAAATCTAATTGATAATTCAGTATATCAATTATTTTCATCAAATAATACAATAAGTAAAAAAATTAAACAAATAAACCAGTTTTTAAAAAAGCTTAAGTTGTACTTAAATTTAAATAACCTTTGATTGAAAAGCCAATCGGTCAAACAAATATACATCATATTTAAAAGCAGTTAAGTAGTATGTCCAAATGGCCGAACAAATATTTTTAAAAATTAATCAAAAAAAAAAATATATATATATATATTGCTTTATTTCATCCTTTCCATACGAAGAAATCAAATTGACAATATTTTTGCTCTCACAAACGAAATATATGAATATAAAGTAATGAATAACTGAATTTAATGAATAGATTTAAAAATTAAAATAATGAATAATTTTATTTTTTATATACAAAAGTTTAACAGCAAAATTAAGATTATACGTAAAACCTGCTATTCAAGAACTCTTATTCAAAAACAGTGAATTGTTTTTGACCTATGAAGTGGACAACGTCATATAAACGCTTCTTAAGTTATTTTAATTTATTTAAGTGAATTTAAAGTGATTAAAAATACAGAAAACACATACGTTTTTCCCAACAGATCACTGTTAGTGGGTATTAGATAGGTAATATTAGATAGATAGATAATATCTTCGAGAAATTTCTTGATGTTGTTTGGTGTTACCAAAAACATATTCAAGTTAAGGTATAACTGCATATGTCTTAGGAGAACTCACGTGCTACATTGTATGCATGATTTCAAATCCTTATAACATAGGGATGAATAAATGCTTAAATTGGTCAACATTTTAAAACAGTGAATCAAAGAATACATAGATGTAGAAAGAATTGTATTTGCATGGAAGAGCACGAAGAGAGTGGGAGACTTAAGGAATAAACGGTTAAGACAAAAAAACTGCTTTGCGTTTAAAATACTTGGAAGGTCTTAATGATTATGGCATTTCTTGAAAGATTCCTATGTACGCTAATTTGTTTGTGAACCACCTGAGAATCGTGTCTTTAGCTCATGATACTAGCTTTTATTCTTATCCTTTCAGTACGGCTAATATTTCTCCAATCATCGAACATAAAACTTTGTATTAGGATGATTGTATCAAATCCTCTTATGGCCTTGAGGACTCTTTATTTTCATCGCGTTTTTATGACTTGAGTATTAACTCTAAAGACCATGATAAAACGAGTTAAACTTTCTGGGCTTTTTGATATCTGAAATTTCTGATATATTAACAGCACTGTTAAAAAAGCTATAGATTGGGTTGTTCATAAGAAGGACATTCGAAGGGAAAAATATTGTTCTGCTATACCAAGCATTCGATAGAATGCTTAATATGTGAGTGTTTTCCAACTGATTGTCACAGGGTCATATATTGGGACACATTTTATATTTAATATACCCTTCCACTTTTAGTGATACAAAAGCTTTCCTCAGCAACCATAAGAAACCAACGAAATAGTACTTAAGTTGTAAAATCTTTAAACACATATACTGTGGGAAGCACAGAAAGCAGTATTGGTCGACCACCAAATAGTTAAATGCTGCCAAAATAGTTAAAAGCTGGCTACAAATTCAAACTTTTGGGATGATGGGCTATTGTTAAAAGAAATCTGAAAAATGTTAACGAGCTTTTGAGAGACTACAACATGAATGGCGATCTCTTGACGGTGATACTATCCAAAAGTTGGTAGAGAGTGTGCCAAAACGTATTGAAAGCGTAATTAAAAATAAAGGTCTTTGGACGGAGTATTAAATTGGCAACGATTAATGATTTTCAACAAACCATTTCATTTCATTTTTTTATTTTTTTGAAGAAATTTATATAAGTTTTTGTTCTTTATAATTTAGAATAATGTTCAATAAAATAAATAAAATATACACCTATATTTGTATTACTTTCATTACCTTACTTTCTTAATACACAACATATGGACAGTCTTGCTTCTCACTGTATATGCATACATAGATTTTAATTTATAGAACTAGATTCTGCATAACAACGAAAAATATTGAAAACTGGAATTATCGCGGTTTATTATGACAAATTATATTGTATTATATTCTACGTATTAAAATCTATTTAAATATTGTTATACCAAATAATCCATATTTTTACTGTTATTCAATGCAGAGAATAGTGGTTCAGTAAAAACTGAAGCTTTTCAATATGTATGTAATAAACAACTTCAAGAAATTATTGAAAAGCCAGTGTTAAAAATTAATCACCTTAAAACGTAAGAATTGTATTACAGTTGTTAATAGAATAGTTTTTATTTAGCGATGTGTGGATCGAGGAATTTTACAAAAACATCTTAATAAGGCAGAAGAGACTGTAGGGAGTTTAAACGTTAGGCGAATATTGTAGGAAGGGATTTTAATATAAAAAATATCGTTGATATGATAAAATAGTTTGTTATTTTCCTGTAAAACTTCTGCAGTTCCACTCAAAAAGATAGAATTACCATTCATACCAAAACATAACAAAATAAAAGAAGTATTATGTATGCGACGGACCAAAACGAAACATTTTCAATTTCGTTATCTAAATAACTAAAAATATAATTGCCAGATAAATTAATTTATATAATTGATATGGTGATTATATAAATTGCTTTTATACTACAACAACTGTTTTAAAAAATATATCAGGGCTGTCATAATATTCAAGTCTGTTTTACCTTTGTCGTTTTTGAAAACCAAAACACAACCAAGTCGATTTTGTTATTTTGGAATGGAAAATTTTGTTTACAATACCAATTCAAAGCGAGTTTTCTCTTTTCCCCATTTCTCCTATCATAAATAAATTTTTTCGCCTCTTTTGCAACTTTGGTAAAAGAGAAAATCGAAGAAAAAAGTAGGTATCTACAATTAGAAAAAAAGGGGAAAAACAATTTCAATTCCCAAGTTTTTTTTACTTGCAATTTTAAAAAGAGTTTGCACAGCAATGTAAGTATTTCTTTTTAAACCTAAATTAAAATAAAATAAAAACTTCTTAATGTGATTCATAGGTCAAAAAATACCAATATGGAAAAGTACAGAATGAAAGAAATGGAGTATAAATTAGAAAAAAATAGATTGCAAATGCATCTACAGCAATTCAGTTGACCAATTAAAATTTTATTTCCTTTTGCATTTTTTATTTTAAAACAAATTGGTATGAACGTTATGATCCCAAAGAAGTGGTTTTAATTTATAACTGAACTTTTTCAGTTTCAAAGAACTTTTTAATAAAAAAAATAATCATACTTATATGTGCTAGCTTAAATTTATTTATATAAGCAAGTTAAAAAGTAAACCACCAATTTTGGCTCTTATAGCTCGAGGTGAAACTAAATATCGACTTGATACGGATGGTGCTTGTTCCTCTTTCGTCATTCTTTTATCTGTAAGGTCGTTGCATGAGTCCTTTACTTTATGCTAAATGCATATATTGTGTAGAGCACAACTTACATACAATTACTATTTTTGCTGCAACTCTCGCGCGCCAAGAAGAGTAATAGTTTTTCATTTACTTACTTATGTACTTATAATCATTGAGGTAACTCAAGTGGGTTAGACACATTGTCTTCGTGCAGTCCTTCTATTTGTTACTTGCTGCTCATCTTCAACGATTGACACACTTCGCGCAAAAATTTTGAAAGCAATGCTATGCATTTTAATTAATTTATTTTGTTTTTATTAACAAATGCAATGAATAGACTAAACGTTTGTAAACCAAAAAAATTAAACGACATATGCGAAACAGCTGACTTTGAAAAACTTAGATTTTCCTTTTCCTTTATTTTTCTTTCTGCAAATTTTTATGACTGGAGAATAATTTTCTCGAGAAAATTTTTGGGGGAATTTAATTTCATGAGAATATTCATGATTGGCTGATTATTATCTTTTTGATAAACTATAAAGTGTTGTTATTAAAAATGTTACTCGGTGCTAAAAATCACTGTTTTTATTAAAATAAAAGTAGTAACAACATTTTCCTAACTACAAATATTCCATAGGAATTTCTTTCCACAGAATTTACTTCTCTCAAGTAAAAATTCCTCTAATTAAGGCAAAGGCGAGAATTTGAATGGGAAATGGGTAATTATTCGTAATCAGCGTTGCCAGTAATTTTTTTAAACTATTTCATTTCCGGAAAAAAAACTAGTTTTCTACAAAAGTACCAACATTTTTTAAGGAAACACCGGAGGCTGGTGCTCTCTTTTGATGTTTTTTTTGCTACTTTTGCCCGGGATTAATAAAATATACAATATTTTATTTAAAAATGTAAATATTCCGTGTTATTATTATTGAAAAAATTTAAAATTGAATTTTTTAGAAAAAACTTGTTTTATAAGAAAACAACTTTAATGAAAACTTTTTCGGATCTCAAAAAACTTGAGAGGAAGGGAAAACTTGGCAAATGGCAATGCTGTCCATTATAAATGTGGAATGGGAAAAGGGAAAAACTCTCACGGAATTGTCATTCGTGATTGGGATGTATATAAAGCAGTCGTCGACACAAAGAGAACATGAATAAAATGTGACTGTATAGTTGTGAGAAGCATGTGCACAACCTAGAGGAAAAGTGTTAGTAATATTTTCAAATGTAGCCTAATAATAAGTATATTCAGTGGAATATATAGGAAATATGTACAGCGCCAAATCTCTAAAGACAGCATATTTAACTTGACAAATATTCTTCCAAAAATAGAGATCATTTCTCATTGTTATTAGTGAATCTCATTGCAAATTAGTGAATCCTACTGTAAAATTTTTTTTGGGTGTATAATTAAAACCTGAAAAAATTGAAATGAACCCTCTTCTTTAGAGCTGAAGAGGAACTGTATGAAATTTTACGCTCTTTTTAACGAACGTGTCCTCCGTGTGTAAAAAGTCGAAGATGTTCGGCTCCCTGGGGTTATTGGTGCCGACGTCTGATATAAAGAAATAAAATGACTACTACTGTTGTCGCAGGAAATGTGCAAAAAGACAGTGGTAGTCATTTACGTAGATTAGTTGACAGTGCCTCAGCAATTTATGGATCTGTAAACTCTTGGGTAATGAAGACGAAATTTGCAATGCTTTGATTATTCACACTGTGACTAATAAAACAGATGCTGACAAATTAAATGAAAAGAAAATTTTGACTACACAAAATGACCATCGTGGGCTGATTACTGCAAACGTTTGGAACGTTTGGTAGTTTGGAAAGAAGGTGCCAATTTCTAGTAACTTCTGGAGCACATCTCTCGCCTAATGTCATTCACAATAATTATTATGATCACAACTGTGTAAATCGCTGCTCACAGTGTCAAAATAATCGTTTATCACTTTATACTCAACAACAAAAGTCATGTAGTTGTTGTAAGTCAATCGAACATTAGATTAATGAGTGTTCTAGTCTATAAATCCTTACAGTTGAAAACCGTTTTAGTAGTATTACACAGCTGGTACGATGCATTAATTGTTTAAATAAAAGTTACACTGTGAACAGATGCAACTTTTAGAACAAATGCAAAAAATCGCATTACCCGGCACTCCAACGCCTTGCAACTGAGGATCTGCCTCAAAATAAAACCCCCTTGCCGTCAGTATGCCCCTCAGCTTCGTCATTGAGTGTAAGTGAACACTTGTACAAATTCTCAGATGTAGTTCTTTTAGCAAATGCGGTAATTCTCATCAATACCAGTGAAGGTCGTGCTTTATTGGACTTTTGCTCTGAGGTAAACCTTTTATCAGAATAATTTGGTCCATTTCCTATACAGACAACATCAATGAATATTGCAGGAGTTGGTAATGCACGCATCAAAATAAAATATGAAACTGAAACGAAAATCCGTTCACGTTATAATAAATCGGAATTTTTCTTTAAATTTTATTTAACTAATCGAATTTCTGGATACCAACCAGATATTAATCTCAATATCAAAGACTGGAATATGAGAAATATGTAAATTTCATGATGGAATGTGAAGCATTGGGTCATGACTGCAGTGAAGTCTGAGCGAACCACACTTCTATTTACCACATCAGTAGGTCTTATAGCCAAACAGTACTAGTACCAAATTGCGCATAGTATTCGATGCAGACGTCAACAAATAAGTCGCTTAATGATATTTTATACATTGGACCAACCATTCAAGATTATCTCTTTTTGCTGCTTTTAAAATTTCGTTTATGGAAATATGCGTTAACTAGTGACATATTGAAAATGTATCGAATGGTTTCAGTTCATTAAAAAGATAGGCAAATGTTGCAGAGAAAATGATAATCAACTTACCTATGGAACGTCAGCATCTCCATACTTAGCAAAACGTAGCTAACATTACCTTGCAGAGCTTTCTCAAGAACTGTATAAAATACGATTTAAGGTTATTAAAAATCAGTTTTATGTAGATGTTTTCTAAGTGGAGCTAACGACTTGCTGAACCTAAAACAGATTAAAGACGAAACAACAAGTTTATTAAGCAAAGGCGTATTCCACCTTACAAAATTTAAAACAAATAGTTCACTTTTCTGACCAACGACAGCTGAATGTACAGTTATTAAAGTTACAGAACCAAATGTTACAATTGCACTGAATTGAATTGAATTGAATATCTTGGGATTCTATTACAGGTCAGTTTCTTTTTTCGTTTCAGCCGAATAAAGAATACTCAACAGTTAAAAATAACAATTTTATCATTAGTGTCATCAATTTTCGATCCAACGGGTTTGATTTCCCGATTTTAATTCAAACAAGATTGTTAATTCAAGATCTGTGGATATAAAAAACTGATTTGGACTCTGAAATTCCACAAAAAAAGGATGTATATTTGTTATTTATTAACGATCTAAATTTTAGACGCTGCTGTAAGAACGTTTGTGTAGTTATGGAAACATTAAAAACGTGACATCTGTCAAGAAAAAGTTTATATAACAACAAAACCGAACACAGAGCAATATACACACATGAACACAACACAATGCAAAGAAATACATATACAGACATTTGCACGAAGTCAGCTGTTCAGAACTTTGATGAGTGCTGTTGAGGTAATGCAAAATTCAAAAAGTACCAATTTGGCCTTAATTGAAAAAAGTTATATTTGCTTCTTAAGACTTATATTAATGTTTATTCTTGTACATACATTATAGAATATTACATTTTTTGTTCAATCTGGGTCAGTATTTATGGAATTTACATATGAGTACACTGCCTAATTGTTCTATTCAAAGTGATTTCTTTGTTTTTTTATATTAAATTGCAAAACAATACCTCTAGCCAGAATAATAATAATAATGAAAAACACTTTTGTAATTCTTTATGTACATTACGCACGTAAAAATACGTATGTAAAAATTTTAAATATTAAAAAGATTTATGTATAAATAGGAAAGTAACAAAAGGGACATTTGTGTCACACTACCACTCAAAATACATATTATTTATTTTGTTTAAAAGTTTTTTTATCCACAATACAATTTTTATAATAATAATTAAAGAAAAATTATATTTTATGCACAAATTTAAAAGATTAATATATTCGAATAATATATATGAAAGTACCAAGAAGGGGAATTCATACCACTTCGTTACTCAAAATACATATGTATTATTTATTTATTTGATTTATATTTTTTTGTGTGCACAATAGAATCATAACAATAAGTATTTATTTCTTATAAAATTACTTTAACCAAAAATTAAAAAAAAAATCATGATATACATGTAAAATTTAAAAGTTTTATATAAATAATCATGAAAGAGTTCAAACGTCACGTGAAGGAATTCTGTTTTATACAGATCGTTCAGTTTTGTTAACGAGAGAGAACGTTTCGGTATGCATATGTTGAAATGTTTTTCGGAAGAGAAATCCGTAGTTTTTACTTTTCCCTCTTGAAGAATCATTTTTATGTCAGTAGGAATAGGGTTAAAATCGAAATCAATTGTAAGTTTATCGCTTGTCTTACAATGACATGAAATAAATACGTTTAATTATAAAACGCGCAAAAAGTAGAATTTAAACTCTCTTATAAGCAATTGTGGCAAAATTTTTCACAACAATTTGCTTTTGCAGGGAACAAAAAAAACTGAGTGTGATTTATCTTTAAGCAAAAAACTAATTTATGAAAAATAATAATAATAATAATAACTTAAAAATGCTTACTGTCAATTTGGGTTCCATATAATTTATAATCACTTAAAATTTATTTTTTAAATAAAATTTGTCAACTACTTTCGACAGTTTTTGAGTAAGTTTAAACCACCAACGTTGGCCGTTAAACTAGCAAATAAAAGTCAGATTAAGTAAACTCAAAAACTGAATACTAAGCTTAAACACAATACTGACCTCGAACTAAAAAAATTGCCCTTAGTGTATCTAAATTCTAAATAGCAGTTATTTAAACATAAAGGCCGAATCACATAGAATACGTCATAGGTTGTACTTGGATTTTTTCGACGGACAGGAAAATAACAACGTATCAGGTTGGCACAATGAGTACTTTGACGCATATTGAATGAATCAACTGTTTTTCGTATTGCATATTTTGGTAAACAAATTTTATTAAAGTAAAAAGTAAAGCTTCAGTTAATTATATTAATATCGGTGCAAATTTTGTATTAAAAAAATTTTTCTGGATGTTGTTAAATAATTTTGTAGGTTGTTTTAATTATTTTAATTTGGGGGAACAAATTTTATTTTTATAGATTATCATTTTATAAACATAATAGAATTTGACGATATTCAGGATATTCTTTATCTATATATATATATATTCTTTATATATATATTCTTTATATATTCTTTATATATATTCTTTATATATATATATATATATATATATTAATAATTATATATAATAATTATATATTATAATTATATACTTATACATATATA
>QOCX01000352.1:154998-172914 GCA_005959815.1 Sarcophaga bullata | reverse complement strand
TTGTCTTACAACCTCCACTTCTTCTGGAAAAACTTACATAAGAGCTACTGCTCGCCCAACAAGAATTTCTCAATTTCAAAAAAAAAATATTACGCCAACAACAACAGCGAACTTCGTCCATTTCGATAGAATCTGCAATGATTTAATCAACCTTCTACCTACCATATGATTTTAACAAAAGTTTGAAGCATTAAAAAGATAGTAATTGTACCACCTCTCAACCACTCACTTACTACACTAATCTTCATCGTTTGTTTTTCCCATTCTTGAAAATGTTTCTGTGTTGCAAAATAATTGTAAGGATATAATGTTATAGTCTGTAAGGATTTCCAATAGACTTAAAAATAAAAAAAATAAACACAAAAAAATAATTAATATATTATATATATATATAATACTTATACATTATACATTTATATATTGCACTATAATTCATACTTTATACATTATATATTCATATAATTAATATATTATATATATACTATTATATATCATATCTATGATACTATTATATTATATTTATATACTTATATAATTATAGTACTATATGATATCATAATAGTTCATATATTATATATTATATATTAATATATATATAGTATATATTATATATTGATATATTTATATAGCTTATATATTATATATTATTAGTATATATTAAGTATAATATATTATATATATATTATTATTATCATATATAATTAATTATGATATTATATATTTATACTATATAATATATATTATATAATATAATTATATTATATATTATATATTATAGTATTTTATATATGATATATAATATTATAGTATTATATATTTATATATATATTATTATTATATATTATGATATTATGATATTATAATATTATATATTATATATTAGTACTATATATATATATATAAAGTTAATACTTATGATAGTTATATAATATATATATCTAATATTATATATTATATATTATGATTATATATTATTATTATATATTATATATATATATATATATTATATATCTAGATATTAATAATTATATATATATATAATATATTATTTTATATATACATATGTAATATTATACTATTATATATATATATTTAAAATTTGTATATATATATTATAGTATTATATATTAATATTAATATTATAATAGTAAGTTATACTATTTATAGTTATATAATATATTTATATTATATATATTATATATATTGATATATTAATATTATAGTATTAATATTAATCATATGTTATATATTATATATTTATATAATATCATTATAACTTATATAATTAATATTATAATTAATATTATATATTATAATCATATATAAATATATATTATATAATTAAATACTTATACTATTTATAATTATATATTATATATTATATTATATATTATATTAGCCTATAATATATATTATACTTACTTTATAATATAATTATATATATATATTTATATTTATATTATATATTAAATAATATATTATATTATATGATTAAATTATATATTATATTAATAATTATATATAATAATTATATATTATAATTATATACTTATACATATATATATATATATAGGTCAACAGGGATAGAGGTTGAAGATTTGGGATCTGGACTCTATATCAAGACTGAGATATCCAATAATAGTCCTGAACAGGTCAAAATAAATAATAAGGATGAAGAGACAAATACTCGATGTGCTTTTCAGTTTGCATTTCGGTTTTGCAGACGTTACTTCCCTGACGTATAGATCACGAAGGGATCTCAAGCGGCTTTGGCACTGTTCAACTAATATCAATAAATAATAAAAATTATAAATTTAATAATAATATTTCATAAACATCATAATTATGCGAAAGGATAATAAATAAAAACATTGCCCACCTGTTTTCAGCAGCTACATAAGCACGTGACTCAATAAGTATTGACGCGATTATCTATTTTTAAATGAAAAAATAAAGTTTTGTTTCTTTTTATTAATAAAAAATTGGAGTTCTACTTACCTTTATTTTAAAAGGAGCAAAATTTAAGAAACTAATAAAAAATAAAAATTAATATATAATATATTTGTTTATTTTTTAATATTTTTGTTTATTTCTACTTTTTTCATTTCAATTTTAAGTACAAGTTCACTTTGTTGCTACTTTATAATTTAAATATTTTTTTTACCACCGCACATCAATATAAAGAAATATATGGAAAACAAATCAAACTGATAGCTGTCAAAGTACTTAACGCAAGCCAAAAGTTATAAGTTGGCCAAATTTATCGATTTCATTAAGGCAGAAGTAATGAATGAAACAAAAACAATAACAGTCAAACCTTTCGAAAATTTTTCATGTCCATACAATTTGTATGGCGTACACCGAAACAACGCCGCGACAACACTTTGCAATTGGAAAATCTGCGGGAACGAATTTAAAATATGTGGTAAAATTTTTCGCATATATTATAAACAAAAATCAAGATTACCTAAGTTTCAGTGCTACTAAGCGGGGAATTATTATATCCGGGGCGCCTATATCCGGAGAATACTATATTCCTAAAGTTTTCTGATACATCCTAAAATTGTTTTTAAATAAATTATCCCCGTTTTCATCGAAATTAATGCATATATAATGTATGTCCTTCACTTAAAATAATTAACAATTAAATAAAAACAAAGAAAATGTATATTAAGGATTATAAATGAATACTTTCATGAATAAAGGAAGAGTATTTTGTATGTACATAGAAAAGCACATATAAATATGTATAATTCTTTCTTATGGATTTTTTTCAAAAGATTTTTATATAACTTTTTGTTGTTGTTTACCAATGCAACTTAATAGTTGATAACGGTCATCTTTTTTAAGCCACATATGTCAAATTAGTTGTGATTTATTACCAAAGTCCTATGGATAATCATAGACAGCGACGTGTGATCACTGCATGGTCTCTGTAGCGCAATTCAATAACTTAACTTATAGATAATCATATTGTTTTTGACAGTATACAGGAAAATTGTCAATTTCAATATTCAGTAACTTTTATATATGTTTAACTAACCACAATAATTTTAGTGTAACAACACTAATAAATAAATAAATAAACATATTTAATCGACAAATTTTTAGTTTCAAATGGCATTTGAATATTTGGCATAAAATAGGTAGAAGAAAGATTTAGTTTTAGGGGCCCTATGGTTAGTCGAGATTTAGTAAAGATTTAGAGTGTAAATAACTAATAAATATACAAACAAAAAACAAAAATTGAGGTTGAAAGTAATGAAAATGATAAATCGATAGGGAAAAATAATTTTAGCAACATTGATGAATTATACATCATTTCATTTTAAGTTTTTATAAGGTGTATTATGAAGTTCTTCATATACGAGTCTCTACTTTATTAGAAACGCTTTAGGCCATTTTATCGCAAGCGACAAAAACTGTTGACTTCTTTTGCGAGTATCTAATCATTTAAAATTATTGAATCGTGCTACTTTAGTAACGTGGTCCAGTCCAAAAGCCTGTGCTAAAAGACCACATAGACGCATTAATTAATGTTATCATTACATTGCTGTAAAGGGTGATGAGAGTAAAAGGTAAGAGGAGTGATTATTCAAAGATCTGTTCATATGTATGAGATGAGGTTTATTCGCTGAAATGCCAGTTTTAAGTAAAAAATTAATTTTTTTGATATTCCTTCAATTTCAGATTTCGTTAGAAGAGTTTTTATAATTTACTAAGATTAATTTATCGTGGCCAATAGATGCTTTCGTATAAGTATATTGTTGCTAACATTGTACGTACATATTATACGGGAAATGATTTTTAATAAAAATTATGCTACAAAAATTTGGTAGAAATCTTTATTTTTCAATGGAATATTTTTTAATAAAATAAATTTAAATAACAAGTAAAAACCTTCGACCTGAGTTACCTAAGTAATTTTAAAAATTCATATTAAAGTGGTACCGTAATTGCGAGTTTATTACAAAATCAAAATTTGTTTTAAAATGATATTTTATCAATTATTGTTTTAATTCTTTAAAAAAATCAGAACATACTTTTTTAAACTTAATGCGATTATTGTTATACTTTTCTTTTTAATTATCTAGGAATAACTTCACTATAGTGAAGTTCACTGAAGTTATTACTAGAAGTGAAGTTAATAAGATTATTATTACACTTTGCTTCTTAATTATGTTCGAATAAATTCATAGAAGTTATATGTAAATAAACTTCTGAAGGTTTCTTGTAACTGGCTCCAAAATTTACTTTATGCTTAAATAATACTTATGAAGCGAATGTTAGAAAAAGACATATGTTATTATTTTTGAATTTTTCTGGAACATTTTTTATTTAAACCAATTAAAGACTTTAGATAATGATGTTGGTACTTCAGTGTAATTCAACTAATTCGAATTTAGTTAGGGTCTAACTTTGTGGAAATTAAAACCTCAGAAGATTCAGCTTAATAAAACATTATCGTTAACGTTTGTGAAGTGACATTAAAATAAATATTTCTATTTAAAAATATATTTAAATACTATATTAAAGATATATTTAAAAAAGGTCTATACTAAAAAATTATTGGTTATTATAAGCTTTTAAATTTACATGCACATTTCGCTATAACTGGCGACCAGTACAATTAGAAAAAGGTCTTCCCAAAAGTGTTGGAGTTAAGGAATTTGTTCGTTATTAATGATAATTCATTATCCATTGAAGTTAGTTACTTCTTGTATGTATGACTTAAGATATTTTTTAAATTATGTAGAATGCTGATTATACTTTAAGGTTTCTTAGTAAGAATATATTATATAATGATTATTTGAAGCTGCAGAAAGGAATTTGAAACGAAAAAAATATACATTGAATTAAAAAACTATTTTGTGATTATTAGTAAACTAGATCAAGAAAATAGCTTAAATTAACACAAAGCATTTAAAGTAACAAAAAAAAAAAAGAAAAAATTAACAACAAAAAATATTAAATTATAAAATAGTAGGGAAAATACTACGGAAAGCTTACAGCTTGATCTGTAGAACTCTTGCTGTAGGGGACTGGTATCAAACGTTCTTGCAATTCACCACCTATAACCTTTAAAAAGGAGGAGAAACAGAAAGCTAAAATATTGTTTAACTCACACGATTTGTATTTTTATCTTCCATTTAGTGTAGCTTTTAGGCAAAATCATGTTTAGTCAAAGTTATACAAGTATTAGATTAAGAAGCTTTTTAAATTAAAAAACATTGCATGTTTTCCTTTTTTTTTGCTTTTTTAAATTAAAGATATTAATACAACAAAAAAGCTAAACAAATGGTAGCCATTCATAACTAATAAATAAAAAAAATTGTGTTTTATTTAACTATATATATATGTTTTGGTTTGATACAAAATGATTCAAAGTAATTCTATAGGAAATTTTAAAAATTTTAATGCAATCAAAATAGCATTTTAACTCTTTCATCATTTATTCATTCAATTTTTAATTTCTTATTCAAAAATTTATTTTTACAATAAATCAAATAACTCCCAGTACTGAGCAGTAAAAGTCTTTTATTTTTAATTAAAATTTTTTCTTTTTTTATTTAAAAAATATTAGTCAATAAGAAAATATATATAAGAATGTATTAAAATACTAGCTTCTAATTGATAATCTTATCTTACTTAGCTGAGTTTACACAAGGTGTTTTTAAATTTTGTGTAAGAGCATGATAAAAACAAAACTTTTTAGTTTTGCTATCTTGAAGTAGAGTGTTATGATAAAGAGCAAATATATATTAATAGGTATAACTATATACTTCAACATTTCTTTGAAATGTTAAATGATTAGTATGCTAATAATATTCTTATCAAAAGTAACTTGTATACATTGCCATTCTATGAATGCATCATGAATCAATAAAATATTAAATACAGTTTTTTTATTTACATTTAAACATACATTCAGGGAAGAAAGTTTAACTACACATTCGAAAACTGTGGCTTAATGAAAACTATAATAAATTAAATGTTAATAATTAAACATTTTTAGGACGGAAAATCTTACCGAAATTTAGGAAAATTATGGAAACACCAAATTTCAGTGTGCAGAACGGTGCTCGGTAGAAAATTTGTCAAGAATCGACATGTCCTGCGAAAAGTTAACAAACATCTAAAATAAGCTCTCAAAAAGAGTACGATGTGCATTACAGAAGAATGGATACATAGATGCAGTGTTCCGTGACAAAAAATACAATTTATAAGTAAGAAAAAAAGGAGGATTAAAGTTAACCAATAAGTATAAAGACGTGGGCATGGAATTTTTGAAAACGGCTATTTTTACTGAAGAATATAAATTTAATAAAGTCGGCATCTTTATAATTTGAGATCCAATGGAAGCAGCTGGTGTTGGAATATTAGAAGAAAATTTGCTAGCTTCGGTAGACAGGTTGGACTTTGGATCTTCCAGGAAAATAATGATTGGAAAAACAGTGGTTGCTTCATTATACTCCCTGACAATTTTTAGGCCTCCTCAATTCCCAGATTTAAATACCAATGCGCATGTTTGGAGAGCAGGGCGAGAAAGGAAAGAATTATTAACAAGGAATCGCTAAAAGAATCTTTAAGAAAGTGTGGTCAGAAATAACACCATCTGAAACGGAATTTAGTACTGTCTATGTCACGTCGCTTACAAGATATCGTAGAGAATCACGGTATTCTGTTGATGAAATTTTATTTCATTATAAAATATTACAATATGTATGTAAACTTTTGTCCACTTAATTCTAACATATTTATTAAAATTACCGTTATGTTTAAACTGAATTAAATTTTTTGAAATAGTTTTTACGTATCAATGAACACAGCAGGAATTTTCAAAAAACCTTAATTTTCATTAAACCACAAATTTCTAATGTGCATTTAAACTTTAGTCCTTGACTGTATATGATTTTATAGCTTTTGTGGAAATTTTAGAACTAACCAATCCCAAGTTTATGTAAGAAAATAAAAATAATGTAAAAAAATTTTATAAAACATTATCCAATCTTTTATTACTAAAAAAGTAGAACTATTGCTAAAATATATATGCTTATGTACATAGTTAACCACAAATTATAAGAAGAGTATGAAGATTGCATGTATGATGCATAGACGGTTTCTAATAGCATCTGTACACCAAACAGGTAGAAACAATTTTCACAACATTTCAAAAACTACTTAGCAGATTTGAAATAAAAACTATTGCTAAAATTGCCTTCGACTGCTGGGTGTACGGACAGTTATTTGAGACAGTGTATGAACATTCATCTACAATGCAAGACAATATTAAAGCACAAATTTTGAATTATTAAAACACAAATAAACATAAAGTTACACTAAAATAATATAGTTGTTCTCAATGGTAACAAAAATTAATCTCTTCATTACTAACATCAGTTCTTTTTATGATGGAGTTTCAGAACACTTTATTTGCTTTATGTAAACACACTTATTTATTCAACACTGATGTTTATGAGCTGGAGCTTAAAACTCATTTCTAATACCTCAATCTTAACTGCAGATAATAAGAAAATTAACTGATTGTAACTCTTAGAAATTTCACAGTGGGAGAACTTTTTTATTTACTTTTTTATAAATATAATGCAGTTACAAATATTTCGAAACTGGGCAAACGTCACCTACTTTACGTTTCAATTGTTAAAAATATCATTTTAAAAAGTAAGCAACACGCAGGATTGTATTTTACGATTAATGATTTATTTATATCTTTGATTTAGGAAAATAAAGTTCTACCTGTTAATAGTAAAATATTTTTGAATTATTAATACTAAGTCGCATTTTGTAATAATAATCGATAAATTGGGAAAAATCGATCAATTTATAGTATTTAATACAAAAATTATAATATTTTGCGGATATATAAGCTTAATTTACTTTTGAAAGTTGATTTAGTTTCCCCTTTTTAAAGCGTCTGAAAAAGAAATTGTTAGTCAGGCCTGTGATAAATTTCATGTTGTATCACAACGGGACGCTATGCATGAGCTTTGCTTTCAACGATACTGCCACATTATTTTATCCTATTATCACATGTTTTGTAGGAGCAATTACGGTTTGTATCCTCAAATCTGGTAACACAAAAATATGTACCCAATTCCTCAATTATTATTATGTTTAAATGACAATTTTAGTTTGTATTTATTTTTGTATTGTTATCTTTTTGTAATTTCTCCACAAAATTTAATAAACCCAAAATAATAAAAAGTACTTATTTTTTAATTTGCACGCCAAATGATATGTGTATATTAAAATAATATATGGTTATATTTATCAGTAGTCTGTATAATGTACCACTAGAACCCACTTTTGTTTTTCTCTCTTTCCCAAACATTCCATTTTTTCGTGAAAATTAATAGAACTGCCAGATCACTAGATAAATTTGACAAGCAGTCAAATAAATATATAAAAAACACACGAACATTCCAATGATTTCATTCTTTTTTACGACAAATTAACAAATCACAAAAAAATTGTTTCAACTTTTTTACATTTATTTTCAGGCTTAAACAGTAAATTTTTGCTGTCCAGTAATTTATGGTAAATTTATCATTAGGTAAGAAAATTTTTTGTTTACTCTTATTTTATCAGACTTTACTTTGACCTACGCCGAATGAAACGAAAATGTAAAAAAAATTTCATAAGAATACGGTAACATCGCTCGGAAATTGTGAATATTTATGCACTAAACAACAGAGAACTGAAAACCATTATCATATGCTCAACATCCATGCATTCGTTACTTTTGCCGTACATTAATTCAACATCAATTTCTACTGATAATGATATGTTTTCATACGTTGTTTATGTTGATTGCCTTTTTCATAGTCTTTTTTTAATTCCATGACACGCTAAGCAACGAATATTAAAAAAGAAACAATCGGTACATTCTTTCAGCGGATGAAATATGCATATACACCAACGATTGGGAAAACAACCCAATATTCGTTGCCTTTTCGAATTCTAAGTGCCTTTTATTAGAATCGTTTTTCACATGTATTGTGATGTCTTGCTAAAATACAATAGTGAAAGCTAATAAAGATTGGCATTGTTTTTGAACACCCAGTATTATTTGAACGTTAAAAAACAATATGAAAAAAATATCAGTATTTATAAATTGATTGTTAAGCAACAAAATGAAAGAGGTAAATTAATTAATTATTTGTGCGAACAATAAAATTTTGAGATGTTAATGGTTGACTTAAGGCACAGCATTATTTTATACTTTTATTCTTCTTTCTAATTATTGACATTTTCATAATCTGATAATTCGAAACCAGTTCAAATTTTTAAAAACAAAAACTGTGTGTAATTGTATCGGATTTTTATATGAAAGTTATCAATCACAAGCATACACTATTATATATATTATATATTATATATATTTTTGATACATTCAAAGCTAGTAGTAAAACATTCAAACCGTTCTCTGGTCTTTACTGTCGCTTTATATTAAAAATTTTCAATCTTGTTGAGCTATACTCATAGTCCTATTGCATGTCCCGTTGCATGTGTGTAAACAAAAATGACCTGTAACCGACTTGTTTTATAAACAGCGTTGGCGTTTTGCCTATTTTCAACCAAATTTAGTTATTTTTTCCAAAATGTGTAAATGTGGAATTTTTTCATTGCTAATTTTTATGATAATGGATATGGTCTAACACTTCACAATTTTTGTTATAAATTTAAATGACGGAATTTGAAATTGCACTCGTTAGCAAAAAGATCAGACACATATTTTTATATAGTATAGTTTTTAATAAAAAAACTCATTTCTATACTTCATACATAACCGATGCTTTTTATTCCATATGAAAGAATTAAATTTCCACCAATCCATCCACACAAAATTCTCTGAATACATTAAGAAAGTATAATTTCAATTTATCCCCAAGAAATTAACAATTTCCCTAATTGTGGAAATTGTCGTAGTGGGGAGCATACAATATACAACATTTTTCGTATTGCATTTATTATTAATGATTAAATACAAAAGAAACAAGTTTTGGTTGCTATTTTTCCCATTTGGTTATCCTTTATTTTAATTTTGGTATTAAAAAAAAATACAACGCGTCTGTCACATACAGAATAATTACACTATTAGACAAAAAATTAAAACTCAAAAATATTTTTGTGATAAAAGGTAAATATTAGCCGACATACATATGCTAGTAGGGCACATGTGAAATTGATACATTTGCCAATATACAATTAAGATCTAGCATTAATTTTAAACATTTTTAAGCTGAAAGTTCATTTGATAAATAAACATACATATACTGTCAAAGAAAAACTCTACCCACACCACTGTAAGTTGACTTTTTTCCCGCTAATTTTTATATTTTTTCCCAATAATTTCTACGTTATATTTTTTTCAAACTCGCTTCTTCTTCAAACATTCTTAAAAAAGGATACAATTTACTGACAGTGGCGTATGTAGACTTTTTTCTTTGACTGTATAAAAAATATGGCACAACTGTTTAAATAATAACTGCGGTTAAAAATTGTAAGCACTTATTTTATATCTTTTAATTAAATTTTGTAATTAAGAATGGTCAAACTACAAAAAATTAGAAATAAAAGCATATTTTCCAATTTTAACCTTTCAAAACTCATAACATATAGGTTTGAACAATGCTTTTATATATACCATTTTAGAGTTATCTCTCCCCTTTTTGAGGAAATATATTTTTCGGTTCAAAAATATTTGAGTAATCAATAAAATTGTGAGAAAAAGAAAGAAATAAAGTGCTTTTCATAATTATAGCACCACCATAATTTTTTGAATTTCTAAAAAAGTGTATATATAATAACAACAATACAACATTTAATTATGTTTAATGCTAATGTAGAAGAAAAAATAACAATAAATTTTTCAAATTGTTAGTGTAATTTTTACTTCAATATAAAAATTAAGGTTTTTGGCCTTTGCATAATTATAGCACCATCAGTTTCTATTTTTTATTGTTTTGTTTGTTTGTTGTTTTGTTTGTTTGTTGCTCATAAAAAAGATAATATTTAATTAACATACTGCGGTAGAAAGTGTTGAGTGATATTGAAAAGGGGAAGATTTTAGTTTTAAAAGACCAATCTCTTTCAGTACATACCATTGTAAGAAATATTGGAAGATCTCACAAGATGATCTTAAATTTTCTGAAAAACCAGGACGGATATGGTAAGGCGACACATACGGGTCGCCCAAGAAAGCTTTAGGCGCGCAGCGAACGTTAAATCGCAAGGGCGATTTCCAGTAAATCAAAAAGTTTCTGTGAAATTTCTCAAGTTCTTGACCAGGCCGTCAGCATTTCATATGATATAATGAAATGTTGGTTTGTTTTTATTATAAATGTACTTTTTTAGAAATTCAAAAACTTAGGGTGGTGCTATAATTATGAATAGCACTTTATAAAAAAATATTTTTAGGTTCTACTCAACTATATAGTATAAAACTTACACTATGTAGTACACTTTCGATGTAGTCCTTAGTGTATTGATATTCATGGTATGATGATTTTAAAATCGGGAGGTATATAATATACACCACTTGTCTTATGTAAGCCTCTTACAAACAAATTAGACATGTTCCATATCTAAACCGGTAAACATATGCTAGAAATGAGTGTACCAGCAAATAATAAAATAATTAAAAGTCGAATTTACGTAGCTGGCGAAATTTGGAAATTCACCTCATTTTTTAAACAGACCTGGTTTCCCCTAACGTCTCATATATCGTATATGTAATTCTGTTAGCAAAACACACGTTTTTTGCTAATAAAAAGTTTTTGGTAAATAAGAGTCTAAAAAGACTGTGTTTATTTGGATATTTATTAAATTTTTTGTTCAGTATAAGTACTTATAAATATTTAAGTTATTAACAACGATTTACAAAAGTATATACTAGTTATCAATTAAGCTTAAGAGGCCAAATTTCTGTAGATCCAAATATCATAGAGAGAGGATTTGTAATGGCTTTCTTACACTACATGTATATAACTGAAGCGTTGAAACTGTGTCTGTATACATACAATCTGTATTTTAGTACACGTACACCTATAGCATTTTACCGACATTAGATAGCTTGTCATATATAGGAATGATGTATTGTTACGTTTTAAAATGTTAAAGAACAATTATTTTCTGCGGATTCAAAAATTTAAATGTTTGAAAAAAGAAATGCATTTCATTTATAATTTATGTAAATTAAGAGCACAGTTTTAATACAATGGCCAAACTTCAAAATGTATAATAAAACAATGTGTCAGAAGAATGTTCATCTGTAATCTAAAGGTTTTAACAAAACAAACCTAATTAAAATATAATATTGTTACGATGGAAATGGTGTATGGAAATGGAAATGGTGTAACATAGTTTAACATTAAAATGTTAAACAAAAGCTACAAAAACAAAACAACGGAATTATTTGCTTGATTGACAAATAAAGAAGAATAAAACAACAACATCAGTACAACGAAAAAGGGATAAACAAGTAAACAAAAAGCAACAACAACGCTGTAAGGACGAACGTAAACAAGATACAAAAACAACAAACATGAAAGCGTGAATAAATGTAAACATCGTTGTAATTGTTATTGTTTATCGCAAAGGTCATAAACAAAGGAATAACAAATAAAGCAATTGTTGTTGTTAGAATCAATTGTGAATAGTGGCATACAAAATTGTGCGAATAATAAAGAATTAAATTAGAATTAAACACAAATTTATTTTTATTTTTGTTTGAAATCTACGAGCTCATATTTCAAACGTTTTTAAAAGGTAAAAACGAAACAATTGGTGTCAGAAGTGGGATTGCAAAATTTAAAAGTAAAAATAAATAAAACTAAATAAATAAAAAGTCGCCGTAGTCTAGTAGGTAGTGTGTTGGCTTATTAGACGAAAGGCCAGGGTTCGAATCCCCGGTCAGACATCAAAAATGAAATATGAAAAAAAATATTTCTTCGGCGACTTCCTCTCGGCAGATTTCTGGCAAAAACTCTGAGAGTAAATAAAATTGCCATGAAAAGTTTCTCAAAAAAAATCTGTCGTTCGGAGTCGACTTTAAACTGTAGGTCCCGCCACTTATGTATAAAATTAGCACACACAACATAAGTGGTGTGAGAAGCTAGGCCCCGTAATCCTGACTGAAGGGTTGTAATGGCCAATTATGTATGTTATGTATGTAAATAAATAAAAAAAATAAAATAAAGCTCTCCGAATTAAGAACGGAACGACTTAAATGAGTTTTGGGTAAATTAGAGCTGCCAACAACGGGCACGAAAAATGAACTCCAAAGGCGGTTAAGGGAGGATCTTCAGCATCAGGGCATCACTATCAATTCGTACGAGTTCGAAGAAGAGGAGGAACGAGAGTTACAGGCCCCTGCAAACCTCAGCATCATGGACATGAATTTTTTGCTAGTCGCTAAGACGAAACTAATGCAAAAGTTATTTGCCGACGATCAAGCCAAAAATCAAAAACTTCAGGCTGAGTCTCGAAAAGAAGCTGATCAGAAAATGGAAAAGCTACTTGCGGAGTTTCGAAAAGATACTGATCAGAAAATGGAAAAAATGCAAGCAGAAAACCAAAAGTTATTTGCTGATGCACAAGTAGCAAATCAAAAACTGCAAGAAGCTTCTGAGCAGAGAATGGAGAAAATGCTAGAAAAATTGATGGCAAAAATTGAAAGGATATTTGAGCAGAAGCTGCAGGAAACAAAAGACTCAATCAGTAAGAGGAGTACTAGTGCTGAAGAAAAAGTGTCAACTCAAGGAAAAACCGTTGACACTGAAGATTTAAATTTAGAAAAGAAAACCACAGACGCAGAGGGCGACGAGGAGCCATTAAATAGCGGCAGTCCAAGGAATAATGGAAGTAAATTTGATGGCAAAGCGAAGAGAGCTGTCAAAGGAAAAGCTAAAGCCAAGAAAGCCTCTCGTAAAGATAATGATGGCGAAGATGAAGAAGAAGCTGATGACGGTGAAAAGGAGGAATGCGAAGTTAAGGACATTGTTGGTCACAGGACGGAACGTGGTGTGTCGTATTTCCTAATCAGATGGAAGGGATATGCAAAGGCTGACGACACCTGGGAGGCGGAGGAAACACTTAGTTGTCCTGAAACCATTGAGAGGTATAAGGAGAAACAAAAACAATCGGCGAAGCAAGATTCTACACTAGCCAAAAATCAAGGAGGAAAAGCAGCCTCTGATCGAGGAAATAAGCAACCAGTCGACGAAGAACAAGAATGGGAAGTTGAAACGATTATTGATTATGCTGGGGAGAACGAGAATAAAAAGATGGGCGAAGGCAGTAGCGAACTAGACTGGGATACCGATGAACAAATAGGTGAAAGTGTTCCTATTGCGACGGGTATCAAAAGGGAACGAATGATCGATATTTCCTCACCAGTGGAAAAAGTGAAAGACCGTGATGGTGGTCCTGAAGATTCACTACGTAAACCGAGTTGCTCACGATCTAAAGAAAGAAAGAAAGAACGTGAACGTGAAAGTGAGCAGAGGGAGAAAGAACATGAACGCGAAAGAGAACATGAAAGGGAACGCGAAAGAGAGCGTGACAGAGAACGTGAGAGGGAACGCGAGGATGAAGTTGTGAAAAACGTTGAAAACCTGCAACGTGAAAAAGAAATAGAGGAAGAGTTACATGAGCGCAAAAAGACAGAGAAGAAAGTGCGGAAAATGGAAGCGAAGCGGCTAAAAGAGTTCCTAAAAGACTACAATGACTATAAGGGTCGGGAACTGCAACGACGTCTGGCAGAAAGGGTTCGGGAGACTGATGCAGATGGAAAGAACCGAGGTAAAGAACACGAAAAATTGTACGGAACGCAAATAATTATTGATGATAATTTGGAAAATCATAAAGAACAAGTACAAGTCAAGGATAAACACATGTCTTCGGGAAAACGTAAAAATTCACATGCAATCTACCATCGAAAAGACGTCAATGTGGGACTAGCAACTGTGGGACTAGCAGAGACCGTGGCCTTCGCACTAGCCCAGGAGACTGCTCGCACGATTTCCAGTAAGTAGAGGACAGAAAACGAAAGTAGTGGAGGAAGGAGTACGTCTTTTAAATAAAATTAAAAGACTAAACGACGTAATGTACAGGACACAGAAAGTTTATAGCCCCTGAGTAAAAATAAAAGTCGTACTCGTAGAGCAATTGACGAAATATGGAGAAGAGATAATGAGCCTATTCGGGGCGAACAGGCTTAAGTGGGCGGCAGTGTTACGAAAATGGAAATGGTGTAACATCGTTTAACATTAAAATGTTAAACAAAAGCTACAAAAACAAAACAACGGACTTATTTGTTTGATTAACAAATAAAGAAGGATAAAACAACAACATCAGTACAACGAAAATGGGATAAACAAGTAAGCGAAAAGCAACAACAACGCTGTAAGGACGAACGTAAACAAGATACAAAAACAACAAACATGAAAGCATAAATAAATGTAAACATCGTTGTTTACATTTATGGTGATTTCGAGAAGGCGAAGCCTCGAACGTTCGCCTTCAAGAACATTCATGAGACTGTTTACGTCGCTATATAAAAAGCACAGCAAAGCATGAAAAGTCGGAGTAGAAGTTCAGTCAGTCTTGTGTGAAGACGCGTTGCGTGTGAAGTAAACCAATCGCGGTTTGAAGATCTCCGTTATAAAGATCTACAGAACAATTGTGTAGTAATTGTTATTGTTTATCGCAAAGGGCATAAACAAAGGAATAACAAATAAAGCATTTGTTGTTGTTAGAATCAATTGTGAATAGTGGCATACAAAATTGTGCGAATAATAAAGAATTTAATTAGAATTAATCACAAATTCATTTTTATTTTTATTTGCAATCTACGAGCTCATATTTCCAACTTTTTTAAAAGGTAAAAACGTAACAATATGTTTTTATATCTGCTTTCTTCCTACTCTCATTTTAATGGGACCTCTACACGTTGCGATTAGTTGTAGAACATTTTGAACCAACGCACTATATGCAATTTTACCCATTTTTGTGGCAAAAAATAGTTTTTCTCACTTTCAGGAATGTCTGTTTTGTTTTGGTATACGATAAAAATTCAAAATCATTGTTTGTAAGCGAAGTTTAAAGGCAGTGTATACAGTGTGATTTGGTCAAATTTTTGAAGTCCTCTAAATAGGTGAAAAACAACATAAATTTAAAGTAAATATGGAAAACAAAGTAATAATACAATAATAGTTTAAGAAAAAATTTTTGGTTAAAAAATATTTTTTTAGGGAAATATCTCATAATTCTGACATAACCTTTCATTAAATTATTTTTCTGAAAATTAATTTTTGGATACGCTTCTAAAAACTTTCCAAATTCGGCCGGAAGTACCTGCAAAATATAATTCTACTCATCCATAAAAGCTTGTGGGAAAAATACCAATATCATTCGTTAGAAAAAAGTGTACTGATAAAATTGTGAATACCTGATTATTTCAAAGGGTTATACTTTAGGTCCTCTGTTTCACAAATCTGTCACCATAAAATTTCCATACATTATTATTATGTATGCCATCCTTTACAATCTAAAAAATTTTAAATCTATTATTATTATTTATATTTAAATCTATTATTATTATATTCCATAATGATATTTTCTACGTATTGAAATATTGCCATCCTTTAAGCTGGATTCACCCATGGTATCGGAACAAAATGTTTGTTGCGGAACAATTTTAGTTTCTTGAGAGTTTGTTCTGAAACGATTCACCCACTTCGAACAATTGTTCTGCAAAAACAAGGCTACCATATGAAATATGTTTGTAAACGACGTGTTAGTTTTAATATTTTATTCAATGTTGCTTATAGAATTGAAGTATCTGGCAGCACTGTTCAATTGTTTAGAACAAAAATTAAAATTAAACCAATTCAAGCTGAAAATGTTCCGAATAAAATTTACTCTCTTCCTCTCTCAAAAAGAGAAATGTCAAACTCCATATAAAAAAATTTTTTTGTTCCAAAACCTTGGGTGAATCCAGATTAACAATGGGAAATATGTCTATTATTCCGAAGAATAATAAATGACATCGAAAAGCATAATAGTTTGCAAACAACATTTGTTCGAACACTGCTTGAAACAGAAATTACCAGTGTTGCCAATTTAGTGTTGCCTTTAGCGCTATATTTAGCGCGTTTAAGCCACCAAAAAGTCGCATTTTCTGCGCTTTTCTATTTGAATTGATAACATTCTTCACACATTTTAAAAATTCCTTTTTCGAACGCGGAAGTAGAAAGATCTTTTAGCGTTACAAATTACTTTAAATCAAAGATAAGAAATAGAATGTCACTCAATACAATAAACTCATTAATTTATATAATTTCATGCTGTGAAAATTATGTTATTTCAGATAAGGTTTGTTCAAAACTAAATCAAAGTTGCACCTATTGGAATTCTAAATACAGTAGAAGTCCGATAATCTTGCACGTTCGGGAACGGCTCGGTGCCGGACTACCAAAAATTCCGGTCTATCGGGCGGTAATTATAATAAAAATTAAGTTAATAATTAAACTACAAATACAGTATGCAAATACATACAACAAAGTTTATTATACATTTCATATAATGTATTTACACGTACTGTAAAACAGTTGTAAATGCAGATGATTTTAAGAAACAAATTTGAAACGGATTTGAAAAAAATTATGGTCTTAAAGTCATCGTGTTACTTTTTCATGTTCTTTATTTACTTAAAAAATATTTGAGTAAAAAATAAATATGTGTACAAATTAAAAATGTTTTTTTTTAAACAAACCAAAAAATAAAATAACAGTAAGTCGAATGATAATAATAATAATGATAATAATAATAACAATAATGATGATGATAATAATAATAATAATAATAATAATAATCATAATAATAATAATA